>APFE031256454.1:75060-108260 GCA_000404065.3 Pinus taeda | reverse complement strand
CTATCACAAGATAAGCTACTTGTTTGGTTTTGTAGTCTTGGAGAGTTAATTACTCTCCTACTCCAAGACACTAGCCTGATCTATATTGGTGCTTCGGAGCCCTAGTAAAAGAAAAATTGCTAAGTTGATTTTACTTTAAGCATTAGTTTTATGGCTTTTCTTTAAGACAAAAAGGTCGTGGAGACGAAACTGATGGTGTGTAGACTCGACTCAAATCCACTAAAAAGATGCACCTAGGATGATTTACACTACTTTTCTTTTTCAATGAATTCTCTAGCTAAGAGAGTTGGAGAATTCAAACTTTTGATAAAAGCAACTTTCTTAACATACAATCAAAGAAACAATCTCTTTATCTTTTCCAAGCATACAACAGATGACCACTCATTACTTGCACGAAAATTCCTTTTTCTTTCAAAAACTTCAAATTCTACTTAAAACAAACTTTGCAAAGGAGATGTTTTTGTATTTTTCCTATTTAACAAAGCATATAAAACTATTTTAACAAAAGCAATTTCAAAATTTATAAAAATCTATGAAAAAACACACTCAAAAGCAAATCAAAAGGAAGTTTACCTAAAAGCAAATATAAAGAGGCAAAAGCTTACTAAGATGATTCCAGGTTGTTTTACTCAGTAACAATCAAACCAAGGACCAGTTCATGCAGAATCATAAACCAGTCAAAAGCAAAAATAAAACTCTTTTTTTCTTTTCTTAAGAATGAAATTCACAACTTCAATCAACAAGCTTCTTCGAAATTCCGCAAAGAGACAACACAAAGGTAGGTTGCTCACACAAGTAGACTTTATGACAGGTCCGACTCCTAAGAAGACTGACAAAACCAGAGAGATCCAAGGTTTCACAACTTCTAAAGTCAAAGTCACTACAGGACCAATGCAAAAATCAAACCCTAAGGCTAGAACTTCTATGAATTTCACTAAAACTCTTCATGCTAACAAAACAAGTTCAGGTGAAGATCTCTGACAGATAACTAGTGGATCTGGGCAGTAAAAACTAAAGAAAGACAAAAACTAAGAGGAAAAATGGAAAATGGAAATTTTCTCAATTTTTGACAGGGTACGCAGGCAGCCTGTTTGCACAGGTGCGTCCACGCTCTATGTACACAGTTGCAGTGCATACAGGTACGCACTATGCCTAACTCAGAGGGTGCGTACTACTGAAAAATTAAGAAATACTAAAAACTAACTTAACTCTAAGCTAGCCCACCCAAATACACAGTCAAATAGCCAAAAACAAAAAAAGAAATGAATCTTTTCAGATCAAAGTGTCATACAAAGGAAAAATCATTCACATTAATGGAGTCCCCAGTGAACTCGCCAATTTGTCATGCGGAAAGAGTTAATCTTGCGGACAAAACCAACCTCCCTAGAAGCCTAAGACTTTCTAGTGACAAACAAGACAATTAAGAGCAATCCTTCTTTAAACCTGCATTTATCACACGAGAAATCAAGTGTTTTAGATCCTACGTGTAGTCCAATGCTGTTGTAGTAGTCTAGCCTCGTCGATGCAGATGAGCTCCTCCTTCACTTCGAAACCTACATTCACTAACAATCAAACGATTACATAGCACCTGAATATCCCATAGAATAAAACATATTCAACATATAGACCAAGGAGTATATGAAACAACTCATTAATAACAAATTATTGAGAAGAATGGACTTATTTGTATTAATAGGACAAAAGAAACCATTACAACCTGAGCCTTGGTGTTGTGCAAGTTCCTCCCAGGGTCCAGCAAGAGTTTTCCTCTACTTTGACAATCTCACCCACTTCCAAATGAAACAAGAAAGGATGGTAATCTCTCCTCACAAGCTTCTACAAGGAAGTCCTAATTCCAGCAGCATCTACCCTTTGGAATGTTCAGCTTTCAACCTCCCCTCCTTTGGCCCAATGCCTGTATTTATAATGTTCTAGAGGAAGTTAATCAGGTGCACCATCAATGGGATACTCCCCTTTTTTGGATGGGGTAGCTCCTCTCTTGATGGGATAAGTTCCTCTTTCATAGGGATGCATGAGCCATCTGGAGGCGCTCAATACACGTCAAACAATCTTCTAGAATGCTCTAGAAATGACCACAAGTAACTCTTTTAAGATGAAACTCGCACCTTTTGACCTTTACAGGAGTACGCACCCATCCCTTGACATACAGAGCGTACAAGTACGCAGGTATAATGAACTTGGGATTCGTACACGCAGGTAAGGTAGAGAGAAACTGCGTACCCAGAGATAAACATGTTTTTTAATGAATTTCTCTCTTTCTTGAAGTTTGACATGGAGAGCAGAGGTATAAGGCTTTCCAAGGAGGATAGCATGACTGTTGATGGAGCCATACTAACTGCAAATAGTCATGGTGACAAATTTTAGTGTAACAGTGCCTCTGAACCAAAATCTCTGACCACTTCCCTTCTTGGATGGGTTGGTCATCTGAGGAAGAACTATTTTCCTCGTTGACTTCATGTGGAACTTCTGCTGTGAATTTTACAAAAGGTAGTTTGAACTTCTTTGCCTTAATCCTTGATCCATGGTGGCTCAAACAAATGTTAAGTACATCTTCTCCACAAAAATTTCATTTGTACCCATTTGAAAAGCTGCCAACATCAACATGCATACATAGAACAACTGCATGGGCTAGCTCCTACTTCAACAAAGAAACAGATTTCACAGCTTGTGAACCCTTCCATGTCTTATATCTGCATACAAATTATTAACGAGATAACAAGCCAATAAAACATGCCTTGATAACAAATGACCCTTCAATTCAAGCATGTAGGAAAAAGACCTTTAGGACTCTTTTCCAAAAGATGAAACACTTCATCCTTATCTCCATTTTAGAAACCAAGTTAACTTCTCCCAAGCCAGCATCACATTCATCTCATGCTCATTCATGCATTCGATCATTCAACTTTCGCTTAAGTACATTGTACTTTTGAAGCTGAAATGAACATACTGTTGTAGCAATAAAGTGAGTTTCCTACTCAAATTATTTCTATTTACCATTTTGGTAAGATCCTGCAACTTGCATTTAGTCCACAAACAAATGCAAATAGATGCATCACTAGACATGCAGCCTTAATTGGATAAGAATTCTAACCATTTCCTACCAATCCATTTCAAAGGTCCCTCCTTTGTTTGCACATCAGCATCAATATGTGAATCATCCTGAACGACATCAATCATGTAATCTTTATTTCCATCCCTGCCATTTTCTTTTTCCACCTTCTCCATCAGCTTTGGTGGAAGCAGTGCTAGATTCAAAGTCCAACACCTTTTAGTAATATGCCCTTGTTTATGGCAGTAAGTGCAACACATGTGCATCCTTTTTTGATGACATGATTTGCCTTGTCCTGTGGACCTTTGGCTGCTTGCATATTTTCCTTCAAAATTTTCCTGTATGTGGCCATCCTCTTCCAACATCTAGAAACATAATGGTTATCCAAACCACAAAATCAACATGTTGTTCTTTTTCCTTGCTTCACAAAATAAAAAAGAATGTGTTTAGAACCAGAAAAAGTAGCTCCCTTTGGAACACTGTCACTTTCTTCAAGGTTGTCAAAGTTTCCACAACCCTCTGGCTCAAGTATGTGCTTTTGAACACCTACATCATGTGAATGATGTTTCGAGCTATTACATTCCTCCTTAATACAATCCTCACACTTCTGAGGTAGAGGACTTCATGGAACATTTGGAACTCTCTCCATAAGACTGTCCATAGCCAAGACCCAAATACTTAGGCCTTTCCTCAACCATTATTGCCTCAACAATAACTTCTCCATGTTTTCCCAATCCTTTTCCTTCATCATCCATCTTTGACATTGGGTTGGAACCTATGCCTCTCGTATGTTTTTCAAAAGAACCAATATAAGAATTCTTAGAAGAATTTGAAGATAAACAAGAATGTTTTACCTCTTCTTCAAGCTGATATTTGGCCAAGGCTTCTTTTGCAACAAAGAGTTATGACTCTAGTTCATGCATCCTTTTCAGGTTCATACATGAAATATGAAGTTGTCTCTCCATTTCCTGCAATTTGCGAGAAAGTATTTGCTTCTCTTCCTCCACGGAATTCAATCGCTCTCTAAGTATGCTACTATTCCTTCCATCCTCATACATTTCTCTCACCATATCCATCATGGTGGACAAGTATTGCTTCATGTCTCCATCAAAGGAACTTTGGGAGCAAGAAGAATTTGAGAACTCACTTGTAGAAGTTGTCATTTTCAAAATGCACAAAAGAAGTTCAAACAAGATTATTAAAGAGCTTATCGAGTAACCTCTTGCAACAACCTTTTGTGCTTCAAGGATTGCCCTAATGTCCTTTGTGATAGAATAATGCCTTCAGCCCTTCTTCCTTGTTGTCCTTCCTGGACTGAGCTATCAATAGCTTTCCCTTCACCTGTGCAAACTCAAACAATAGTTAGTCTGCAACCAAGCATACAATCGATGAGGCAATCAATCCTTGACTGTCCAAACACCTTTCAGACAAGCAATCTTTTCCCTATCAATCAAGCATTTTGATACAACTTTCTTTGAAGGTGGGGTTAATAAATCTTAGGCTTTGATACCACCTGATTTGAAAATGGGGCACTTAGGCTTCTTGTCTAACTTACAAGAACCTCTCCCACTTCCAAAGCTTTAAATTTTCCCAAGTCTATTTGATCAACCAATGTGGAAATAAAAAATGCTTGAAAATATGGGTGTATGCTTCTATTTGTTTTCAGGTGATTATTTACTTTAAAATCTATTCTTTGTACTGATATGGGAAGGTACCTAAACTGATATATAAATTCATATAACAGTAGTTAAAGAAACAGTAAAAATAAACACATAAGACAACAATATAATATGGAGTTCACCCTAATATCTTGGGCTATGTATCCTTGAGCTCTAATCAACTCGATTAGGCTCTCTAGGATTATGGCTTCGATTCTTTTACAAGTGCTACACTTAACTCCATTGGTTTACAGTTGAACCAATGGGCTTAGAATGCCATCTTACCCCTAGTTGTCCTTGTTCTACAGACAGGTCTAGGCTTCTCTGGACTGGACTCCTTCTGTCAGTGCTCTGAGCTTCTCAAGCTTCTGACTTCTCCAACTCCCTCAGAATTCTACCTTTGTCTCTGGAACTCCTTCTCATATCTTTGACACACCTCAGACAAACAGCCAAAACTTGATCATTCAATCTCCTATTGTGCTATAACTTCACTACAGCCTCGTGGCTCTTAGAAGTCTATTAGAGCTCTCTAGCTTTGTGGCTCTGCCTCCAACCTTTGGTGGCTCTACCTATTACAGTGAGCTTGAATCTGGTTTCTTTACTTCCACGTTTGCTTATTGCTTCCTAGGCTGCTCTCTCTTTCTCCTCCTTTACTTTTCGCCGGCTCAGCAGTCAAATCGGACTTCAAACCTTTATATGCCTCAACTTATTCTTCTGCCAAATCTAGTCTCCCATTAGGTGCAATCTTTGTTGTTTGATCTAGGGCCTCCGGATCCTACAGTCATTGCTTTTATCGCATGGGTGACTTGCTCAACTAGTAGCCCTTGATGAGAGAAATTTTCTCTCTCATCCGCCAAACACACAACATTTGATGTATGGAATCGCTTGGTCCTCTAACAAACTCGCTTATTTCCAAAAATGCCTGTGATATTCCACCGCTTTTGGAGCACGAGACCAACTTGTCGTTTTAGCGCTTTTCCCACAGTTTCTTGGTTTCCCTTGTGAACGTGCGCTCGAGGACTTTCCTTTTCGAGGGGTTTTTTCCTGTGAAGTGTTAATCACACATCAGAAACAACCTCCATTTCAGGATTGGGCCTCCTGTTTGGTAATTATGCACCAGTGCGTTGTTACAAGGGGCCAACAGTCTACACACTTTGACTGAGGGTCCTCGTTGCTCTGTGCTGACCACAAATTGTCATTGTTCAGAGGTTATTTCTAATAGGCTTCAACATCCACAAGATTTTAAACTTCAGTATGAGTTTTTACAGAGTTCGGGTAATTTTGAGAGAGCTTAAGGATCCAATTCAGATCATTGTTCCACACTCATCACACCAATATTTATTGAGTTGGTTGCATGAAACACTCCAGCAATTTCACACAGCACCACTCAACTTCAATAGGCCAACAACCAACTCCAATAGTGCATAGGACTTCCAAGCAACATCAAAAATATACATTCCCATGTTGCACACAAGTAGGGAGAACAAAAAATGAAGGTTCTCGATATCCAGGGTACAACGATGCACGATTAGCATTAATTGCGCATCGGAAACTGCCTCTGTTCCTCAATCCGGGCTTCCTAGGTGCGATTTTTTCCTCTTGTGTGCTTTCTTTTAGCGGATGTAAAGTTGCAATTTTGTGAAAATAATGATTCCGAGAGCTCTTGACCTTGAGCCCTAAACTGCCTGCTTTTGATGTTAGCGCTATCCAGTACCCATATAACCATGTCTCTGTAAGGGAGAATTTTGGGCCCTGCTGCTATCCGGTGTAAGAGCAGCAAGCTAAACTTGCAGTTGATGTGTCTGAAGAACTTTGTGAGCCCGTAGTAGCTGTAAACTCTGTTGCCTTGGGATTCTCTTCCTCAAGTAGATTATACATGCCTCCTCAAGTGGTAATTCCCACGTCTCTATTTCAGGTGGTGTCTGTGTATAAGGGTGCCATTTCTTTGCCTTTAGATATTGGAGCTTTGCATTTCTTCCCCGTAGTTTCCTGTACATTGCTTCATGCAATTCTTTGTTTTTTGTTCTTGCAGTTTACACATGAAGTGAGAGTGATAATAAGGAATCATAACGGAAAATATTTTAATGATGAAGACATATAAAAGTATACCACCCTACATGAAGTGGCTTCTTCATAAACCCAAAGTCATATTTCATTAATAATTGGAAACTACCTCATTAACTATCATTAAAGCGCATAGCCAGGTCTCATTTTATGAAAAAGTTCTTGAAGAATGAGCCGAAATATTTTGCGATGGAATAATTCTGCGATTTGATTCGTCATATCACAGATCACTACATCGCATTATCGCAAGATCGCAATATCGCTCTTTCATTCTTTCGTAAGATCGTTTTGTTGCTTTATCGCGATATAGAAATATAGCATGGTCGCATTATCGCAAAATCGTAAGTATGCGCATTTCGCGTTAATGTATTTCTTGAGAGGTATGATTTTGCGATATGCGATATCGCATATCGGTATTTTCTCCGATTTTTCAGCATAAGTGCATTTTAAAGCATCCGATGTGATATATATGTTTTTAATATGTGATCTCGCATCGCAATCTTGCATTCTTAGAATTTTGGCTTGTAGGGAGGCATCCTATTAGCCTTTTTTGCGATGTGCTATTCCTTAAGGAGTGATTTTAACTTTTACTCATCATGAAACTTAAACTTTTTATATTTTTCAACAATATTTTCCTAAGTTTATGATGGTAGGTTTTATTGAAAATAAAATGCTAGCACTATTTCATTTTTAGATTTTTTGACTAGGGGTCCCCATTTATTTAGTATTAGTAACAACACTAAATAAAAACGAGGGTTGTTGGTGGCCACAACAATTGGCGATTCACTTGGAAGAACCAGTTATCTCTGTCTTTCTTTTGGATTTTCTAAACTTCCAAAACAGAAATTTTTCCAGAAAGTTAAACTTTATTATAGAAAGATAAAGTACATTATGCTTTAACCTATCAATGATATTTTGTTTCAACTATTTTCAACTTTGATTATGTGCTTCCTTAAGCTATTCCTTGTATTTACATCAGTCATTACTTGGTTTATAAAGATAAAACAAAGTCTTCTCTGTAAACCAGTTTTAAATATGCTCATTTGTCATAGGTAGAGCCTCTGCTGCTAGCAGGCGTTCATAGCCTCGACAGGGTTACCTGTTACCGAGCAATGATCCTTTATCCTACTTAAAGAAACCTACAATTCCCGAAGAAGAATCCACATCCACACTTATTGCTTTGATTTTTTTTTACTCTTAAAGAACAATGTCTTGATTTGATAGCCAATTTATGACACAGTCATTCACTTGATTTATAATTTTGCTGAACAAGCTGGCTCGTGATGAGACCCCTTGCCTTTTGATTGCAACAATGTTGATTCATTGCCCTGTTGTGGTATGTAGTATTGGCAAAGTCAGCAAGTTATAATTCCCATGATTATGATAAGTCGGCTCATGATGAGACCTCTCACTCTTTAAGATAAAGTGTATCCTTGGATTATTCCTCTGAAAGTTCTGATTTCCTTAGTAGGGAGGAAGTCATTGTTTCCTTAAGATAGCTCCGGATGACAATAGTAGAGTTTTTGGAAAGAGCTGTTCTACAGAGAATCTTTATTTTGTTATTGATATCTTTCATTGCGCTGATATAAAACAATTTCTCACTAAAGGTCGTTTTCATCAAATTTTATGAAGTTGAAACTAATATCATATCTAGGCTAGAGTCTTTAACTGTATCTTTCAATAATAAAGATCAATTTTCTAAAAGATTTGCTATTTATACAAGCGAAAGATCAAAATCTTAAAGAGAATTGGTGTCTTTTTTGTAAATACCTAATGTAACCATTCACAACTGGTTTTATTAAAATAAAAATCTAATCTACAAAATAAAAGAATGATCTTCTAAGGAAAATATTTCTTAAGGATCTGCCCCTTAACAGGCAAAGAATCTATTTTCCCTGTTAAATCCTACAACATAAAAGTGGAAGGACCTATGACTTCTACAATTTGAAAAGGACCAAGCCACATTTGTTGAAATTTTGTATGTTTCCCTTTTTCCTCATGGGCCTTGTCCCATTTTAAAACTAGATCTCCCATCTGAAAATCTTTTCTAGTCATCATGTTTGAATCAAAAGAGGATTTCATTAATGCTTGATGATGAGCGTGAGTTCTTTTGGCATGTTCTCGCTGTTCTTCTAACTTAATTATTTCCATTTGACTTAGCTGTAAGGAGGAAGTTGGTACTTCATCAATATATTGAACTAAAGATAGAGAGGGAATTGCTAAATGAGTCGGAAGAACTACTTCTTTTCCATAAACTAAATTAAATGGAGAAGTGTCGATGGAGGCTTTCTTCATTACTCGATCTTCCCATAAAGCATATATTAAAGACTTGTGCCAATTTTTATGATTTTGGTCAGTTGTTCGTTTGATAATCTTGATTAGGTTTTTATTTGTAGATTCAGCTAACTCGTTCCACTGTGGATAGTAATTGGTAGCATATTTAAGTTTGAAACCTCTTTTAAGTGCAAATTCAATCATTGCATTTCCAGAAAAGTAAGATGCATTGTCAAACATTAAAGCGGAAGGCAATCCAAACCTGGTGATTATAAATTGATCTATGAATTCAATGATATGTTCAGCATTAGCTGTCTTGAGAGGAATTTCTTCTACCCACTTAGTAAAGTAATCTATTGTTGTAAGGATATATCTGTGTTGTTAAGAAGAGTGAGGAATGATCTCACCTATTATGTCCAATCCCCACTGATTGAAAGGTTGTTCAATGTTGACTGATTTTAGTGGCAAGGATGGTTTCTTTTGTCTCCCAGCAGCGGTTTGGCAGACTTGACATTTCCTCATGTAGTTGTGCGAGTCCTTGAATAATGTGGGCCAGTAATAGCCTACGCGTAAGATTTTATGTGTAGTAGCATCTCCAGCATAGTGTCCACCTACTGGCCCATCGTGAAGTTCCTGCAAAACCTTTTTAGCTTCAGATTCCTCGAGACATATAAGGAGAACATAATCATAATTTATTTTAAAAATAACATTGTTCAAGAGTTGATATTGTTTGGCTTTCAACCCTAGAGCTCTTTTCTTGGTATGATCAAGGTGTGAAGGAGCATATCCATTCTTTAGATAATAAATGATAACGGCATATACTGATTCATTATCGTTTAGGCTTACCTCGTACATTTGTATGTCTGTAGATGGAATTTCAGATATAAGCGATGCTCCAGCCAGTATTTTGCAAAAGCCTTGACCTTTTACAATACTTGCTGGTTTGATTTCTACGTCATATTCCTGTAAGGCAGTAACCCAATTAGCTCTTTTCTCACCCACATCTTTTTGTACTAAAAGATTTCTTACCGCTGGAAATGGTACAATTATTTTGGTATGGGTTTTGAGTAGAAAGGGTCTGAAATATTTGATTTCTTTGAAAATAGCATAAGCCTGTTTCTCCACATCTGAATAATTTAATTCAGCCCCCTGTAAATTTGAACTAAAAAAAGCAATCAAAGCTTCTACTTTTTCTTGATTGGCTTGAGTGAGTATCGCTGCATACGATCTGTCAGAGGAAAATGTATATAAAATAAAAGGCTCTGAAAAATTTGGGGTTGCTAAAGATGGAGCATTAATAATTGCTTGTTTGATTAGGTTGAATGCTTCGTATTCATTTTGAACCTATTTGAAGATTGAGTTCTTTTTTATCATTGCTTGTAAAGGAGACACAATTCTCGAAAAATCTGGAACAAATCTCTTTACAAAGTTTATCTGACCCAGGAAAGATTGCATGGATTTTTTGTTGTGAGGTAGGGATATTTGGGAAATCTCTTTGATTCTGTTAGGATGAATGTGAATTCCAGATTTTGACACTATGAATCCTAGAAGTTTTCCTTCACTTAATACAAAAAAGGACTTTTTCAGGTTAAGTGAAATTCCATACCTAAGACAAAGTTGGAATATTTGTTTTAAATCTCTAAGATGGTTGCTTCGTTTCTTGGAATAGACAATTATATCATCCAAATAGATTAGGATAGACTTATTAACTAAACCTTTGAAAGCGATGTCCATGGCTCTCTAAAATGTGGCACCAACATTAATCAGGCCAAAAGGCATTTTTTTATATGCGTAGGTACCCCATTTGGTTCTAAATGTTGTTTTTAATTCATCATCGGGATGTACCAACACTTGATTGTATCCTGAAAATCCATCCAGGAAGGACATTAGTTCTGACCCCACAACTCCCTGCAAAATTTGTTCCATAGGAGGCAAAGGAAAATTATCCTTTTGGCAGGCTTGATTAAGATTTCGAAATTCAATGCAGATTCTGATATCTCCGTTTTTCTTTCTAACGGGAACCATATTTGAAACCCATTTGGAATGTCGAACGGGAAAGGTTATTTTGGCTTTCAATAACTTATTGAGTTCAGATTTGATCTGGTTTTCTAGATTGGGATGGATTTTTCTCAACTTCTGTTGGACTGGTTTTTCATCGTCCATCATTGGAATGGTATGTTGGATGACAGAAGTGTCGTACGTTTTGAGTTCATCGTAGTTCCAAGTAAAAACATTTTTGCATTGTCTCAAAAGACGAATATATGTTAATTTTTTTTCGGGAGTTAGGCCAAGGCCTAGATTGATGTTTTGTGGTTTGGTATCGGTTCCCAGATTTACTAATTCGTAATTTAAAGTCAAACTTTGGAGTTTCGAATTGGTAGGTATTTTAAACCGATCTTTCAAGTCATAAAGGTCTTCTAATTTGACTACCAACTTAGGTATAACATTGTTGGTGCTATCTTTTTGCAATTGTTGATCATGTTGGTCTTCGTCAATTATTTGATTGGTATAGGATCCTTCGGATGTGAGAAAACTCACGATATTAGGATCGTCGTTGAATATTCTCCAATTTGTGATGTTATCAGGAATAGAAGGTCTAAAGATTAATTCAATTGAGAATCTATCTGGACTAAAATATTCTGAAGGGATAAGTTTAGAAGCTACGTTAGCCAAAAGGTCTGCACTTGCATTCTAGAGTCTGGGAATTGATGAAATATTAAATGCTATAAAGTGCTCGGACAGATCTTGAACTAAAGATTGATAATGTTTTAAATGACCTGATAAGCAATATATAGTATTACGTACCTGTCTCACTACAATTTCCGAGTCTCCGAAAACTTGAAGGTATTTGATGTCTAATTCAATTGCTTTATACAAACCTTGGACTAAAGCTTCGTATTTTGTTGTATTGTTGGTGCAATCAAATTCGAGTCTGCAAGTTAACATTGTTTTATCTCCTTCTGGACTAACTAGCACACATCCTGCTCCTACTCCTTCGTTAGATTTAGAACCATCAAAAAATAATTTCCAAAATAAAGATTTATTTACAGGACTATCTAAAAAATTGATACATTTTGAACTATCCGTTTGAGAAAAAATTTTGACTTGGGATAAAACAGAATGTTCTAAAAAAGGTGATGTATGAGCATTAAAATTTCCTAGGAAAGAATCTACTCAGTAATTGCCAATAATACTGTTGTTATACGCTATTGGTTCATTTTCCACCTCTAGCTCTGTTACTATGTATTTCGGGTGTCTTTCTCGTTCAAATTTTATTTGAGTGGGTTTACCGTTGTAAGGCATCTACATGTGCGACCAGTCAATTGCGAAGTATCCATGAAGTTTTTTTGACCAATCTCTGCTAAGAATTAAGCCATAGAATTCTAGAATGTTAGCAACTAAAATATCTATAACTTGACATACCTTTGGGTTGGATGACAGACTTATGGTAACCTGATTTAACTCGCCAATCACTTTGACTTGCGATCGATCTAGCTGGACTATGCACACAACAGAATTTTGTAGTTGAACATTCAATTTTTTACATATTAACTTTGGGAAAATATTCGATGAAGCTCTTGAATCCACTAAGCAATTATGCACATTTTTATTAAAAATTTCATAAGTAAGAAGAAAGGGGGGAGTATGAGATCTCGATCTACCTCCAATTAATGCGACGTCATTTGGATCAATATTTTTAATCACATTAGTCGGAGGTCTTCCCATATCATGGGAAGCTTGAGAAATTACAGTGGCAGGAAAAGGTGCAACTGGCACAGCATATAACTCTTTCAAAAGTATCTTTTGTTGGTGTTTTAACTTGCTCAATTCGTAAAGAGTGATATTGGTCCGAGTCTTTTTCACGTCTTCTATAATATTATACTCCATTTCATCCGAAAAAATCAGCATTTAGATGGAGTAGATGAATCTATTTGGACTGGGTTGGTTTGAGTCGCTTTGGGTGTCGTTTTCTTGGCTGCGACTTTATCCTTTGTCGTCGAGCTTGCGCTCTTTGGCTTAGGGGTAGTTTCAGGAGGGTCAAGCTGATTTCTACTTCATGTACTAACCGGGAATGCTTCTTGATCCTCTTCTTGTGGGAGGATGAAATCCCACATTCCTTGTAATTCTACAACTTCTTCTTCATCGATTTGCCCTTCAGTAGCGATTTCCTCTTCTTTTGCCTCGAATTTAGCGCTTGTAATAGCATTGGGAGGATTTGAATCAGTTGAGGGGTTTCTCTTAAGAACTCTATAGGGATTTTTTGAATAAGTTTCTGCCACTTGCTTCTTGATGTCGACCATCTCGTTAGACATGGTCTTCAAAACTTTTTTCAATCCTTCTAAATCGAATGGATCTTTCGATTGTTTTTTCTTGGGATCTTCTTTGAAAGTAACTTTCTTTGATTTCCTTTCCTCTATCGCGGTTTTCTTTTCTAGGGCTATTATAAGTTTCTCTACTGCTATCGCTTCTTTCATGTTTTCGGCTAAATTTGTTTTGTTAGCCCTGTCCACAAAGATTGCTATGTTTGATGGTAAAGCAGTGATATACCATTCACTTCTCACTTCTTCACTGGGCTTGGAAGTAGTAGGAATTTTGTTTAACAGTTTATTGAAACATGAATTGAAATCTTTGATGAGTTCTTTTGACTGGGCCCTAAGGTTTGATAGGTCACTGATCAATGTCGCCGTAGACCTATCATCACCAAATTTAATGAGGAATTGTTCCTGGAAGATATCCTAACTGGTGATAGATTCAGATGGTAACGAAAAATATCATGATCCAACTGTTCCCTGAAGAGTATAAGGAAAGAGTCAAACAACAGCGTCTTCGTTGGTAACTCCGTTAAGATTTATGGATAGCATGAAATTATTAATGTGCTCTTCCACTAGCATGCCTTCTTCTGAATTGAACTTAGGTAGCCATTTTTCAGGATGGGCTAGCAGTTGATTCAAGGGCGCAGTCATTAAGACTGCCCCTGGGTTATTCCATGGAGATTGGGCCATCGCTGATCCACTAACGGAAGGAAGTGCAGAAGATGATCCCTGAGATTGAGGAAATGAGGTTATTATAACTCCGGATGATTGAGTAGGAGATGTGGAAATATGAGTAGGTTGGTGGACAATGATCTGAAGTGGTGGAGTGGATGGATGACTTCGCAGTGAGGAAGTTGAGATGGATGATGATGATGAAATAGTCTCGCTATTGGACCCTTTGGGTGATTTCCTTGCTCTCTTCCTAGTGGGTAGAGGTAACTCAGTTGGTTGAACACCAAACTTTTCACTCTTTAATCTGGTCAAAGGATGAGCAGGGTTATATTGTGAAGTCACGTTGCCTTGAGATTTATCAGATCTTGGAGGAGATATAGAAAATCCTTGAAGTTTGGGAATCAAAGATTTAACTTCAGGAGGTTCAATAGTAGATTGTTCTGAAACGTCAGGGTTTGTAGCAGTGGTTGTTGATCCTACAACTTCTGGGTATGGATTTAAAGATTCTAAAGTAATGGAGAAGTCAGGAGAGATGGTGAGGGCGATTTACTCTCAGAATGGTATTTTGATTTGGACTTACTTGCCATTCATAGTTCAAGGCCCTCCTTCTAGCACCAAATATGTTGAAGCCCCAAAATCGGGTCAATAACAAGGGGGATACCCACCCGGTCCAGACCTTGGTTGGCAGCTCCTTTTCCATTTGGTATAGCAGGTCCGACTCGGGATATGGGACCAGTTTCCCAATTTAAGTTTGTGTGTGTGAAAGATTGATATTTCTGATCTAACAGTTCCTAATTAAGATGATCTAATTCTAACTCTAATCTAATGACATGCTATTGTATTCTAATAAAACAGAAACATCTAAGTCTATATTAACCTAGAGTATAATCTTTCTGCTGTGTGATCTAAAATTATTTCAAATGACAATCGGTAATAAAGATCATTCAACTATTATAAGAAAAGAATTCAATATAAATAAACCACTTCACATAAAAAGTTAGGTGAAACAGTTGTGAAAAACTTATCACACAGTAAGCTACTCATATATTAAGAACAAATAAATAGCTATCACCGTACAAAAGTGCCAAATGATAACTCAGGAATTCAAGCATTAATATATAAACAACTGAACTTGAATATCACTTTAACACAAAAGATGGAAATAGTTAAGAAATAGAAGTACCATTTATAACTAGTTCTACTCATGAGCTTCAAGAGATAATGATTTATCTCTTCTTAATCCAACATCTACTAAGAGTACAGAAGTGCAACATCAGTAGCAGACACTAGATGCAAAAATCAATAAATCATGTTCCATTCATTCATCAAAACATCCTCGGAGGGTGCAAAAGTGCATGTTCTAAGGACAAGTTTTTGATAAATTTCTGGACCCTTCTCTAAATGCATGAGAAGGGTTTAAATACTACTAACTATATCTAAAAATAACTTATTTACAAAAATTTAGGATACAGTTTAAATGACTGTCCTTTTTCTAGGAAAAATAAAGTAAAACTATTTCTAAAATTAAATCTAAAAACTAACATCCAACTATTTCTGTATTTGCTCCTTAATGTCGGAAGCATTCAGCATTTGCTTGAGAAGAGTCGGCTAACTGACTACAGCCTTTAAATTTGCTGCAAAAAACGGAATCAGCAGGAGCTGGCACCATCTTTCAGCGGAATTTATGATGCTTTCGAGAGTCATACACTGGCTGTGTGATTTTACTAAGCACTTTGAAGATATTTTTGAGCATTACCGCTAATTTTCGGATTCAGGTTTACCTTTTATATTTAACGTACTTTTTACAAATTTTTGGAGCATACAAGCAGCTGAACAATTAGGAGCTTTCCACTTTGAGAAGTTTTACCCAATGATGCGTGATTAGCGCTAATCGCGCATCGGAAACTGCCTCCGTTCCTCAATCTGGGCTTCCTAGGTGCGATTTTTGCCTCTTGTGTGCTTTCTTTTAGCAGATGTAAAGTTGCAATTTTTTGAAAATAATGATTTCGAGAGCTCTTGACCTTGAGCACTAAACTGCCTATTTTTGATGTCAGTGCTGTCGAGTACCCATGTAACCATGTCTGCATAAGGGAGAATTTTGGGCCCTGCTGCTATCCGGTGTAAGAGCGAGCAAGCTAAACTTGCAGTTGATGCTTCTGAAGAACTTTGTGAACCCGTAGTAGCTGTAAACTCTGTTGCCTTGGGATTCTCTTCCTCAAGTAGATTATACATGCCTCCTCAAGTGGTAATACCCGCGTCTCTGTTTCAGGTGGTGTCTGTGTATAAGGGCGCAATTTCTTTGCCTTTAGATATTGGAGCTTTGCCTTTCTTCCCCATAGTTTCCTGTACATTGCTTCATGCAATTCTTTGTTTTTCGTTCCTCCAGTTTACAAATGAAGTGAGAGTGATAATAAGGAATAATAACAGAAAATCTTTTAATGCCGAATACATATAAAAGTATACCACCCTACGTGAACTAGCTTCTTGATAAACCCAAAGTCTTATTTCATTAATAACTAGCAACTACCTCATTAATTATCATTAAAGCGCATAGCCAGGTCTAGTTTTATGAAAAAGTTCTTGAAGAATGAGCCAAAAGATTTTGCAATCGAATAATTCTGTGATTTGATTCGTCATATCACGGATCACTGCATCGCATTATCACAATATCGCTCTTTCATTCTTTTGTAAGATCGCTTTGCTCCTTTATCGCGATATCGCAATATTGCAATATCACATGGTCGCATTATCGCAAAATCGTAAGTATGTGCATTTCGCGTTAATGTATTTCTTTCGAGGTGCGATTTTGTGATATGCAATATCGCATATCAGCGTTTTCTGC
Source organism: Pinus taeda (assembly GCA_000404065.3). NCBI lineage: Eukaryota > Viridiplantae > Streptophyta > Pinopsida > Pinales > Pinaceae > Pinus > Pinus taeda. The sequence goes on along the minus strand of APFE031256454.1, from coordinate 91,367 downwards.
GGTTTTTCAGCATAAGTGTGTTTTAAAGCATGCAATGCGATATATATGTTTTTAATATGTGATCTCGCATCGCAATCTCGCATTCTTAGAATTTTGGCTTGTAGGGAGGCATCCTGTTATCCTTTGTTGCGATGCGATATTCCTTAAGTAGTGATTTTAACTTTTACTCATCATGAAACTTAGACTTTTTAGATTTTTCAATGATATTTTCCTAGGTTTATGATGGTAGGTTTTATTGAAAAGAAAATGCTAGCGCTATTTCATTTTTAAATTTTTTGACTAAGGGTCCCCATTTATTTAGTTTTAGTAACAACACTAAATAAAATGGGGTGTTTTTGGTGGCCACAACAGGTAGTTGCAGGTTTTTTGATGGATGTTGCAAGTGATTTGTTAGTTTTTTTGGTTGATAAACTAGGTCTCTATGTGGATGTTCCTTGTCTTGAGATGAACTTGATTATTGGATGATGTTTGTGATATTTCTATGGACATAACCTTGATATTGATGTTCATAATGATGTTTAAGGGCGTTTAGGTTATCAATATATATCAAGTTTCCTTCTATAGATGAGCTTCATGTTTGATGCCACTTGATACAATTTTTGTACTCATGTGTTGAGCCTTGCAGTTATGATGACTACTTCATGTATAAGCTCATAGGGAGGTTGAAGATATGGTTTTAAGATGTTTCATGGATTGGAAAATCTTTACAGATGAAAGAGATGTTCAGAAAAAAGTAGGAAACAATTATGAGTTGAAGATACTATGATTTTCCTTCATCCTCTACCTAGTCGCATGCATAATGGATCAAGGGAGTGGTTTTAGGTCCCAATAACTGGAACACAAGCCTATGAGAGTGGTTATGTATGTTATTCACATGGAGATTGTGTTGTGCAAGTGACTATTCCCGTAGATGAAGTTTCTTCTGATTTCTCATGCTCCACTGATGATTTAATGGTTTTTATGATGTTTCTTCTTTGGAAATTTTCACAGAAGATTCTAATTGACTAAGTCAACATGTCATAATTGATTTGAAGTGTGAATTACTTAATGAAGTGAGGAGTGCAAATAGTGGCAACATTTGTTTAAAAGAAGGAGCAAATCGACCATTGTGAGCGAGTGAACTGAGTAGATCTTTGTTGTCTTGTGTAGGGGTCCATAATGCTCAAAATAGCTTTCTAATGGTATATTGAAGTTTGCAAGTGTCCTCGTGAATTAAGATATCATTTCAGTCAAATGTTTCAAATAAAAAGGTCAACAAATATGGTTCCATGGCTCAAGGTTTGACCTAGAATTAGTGTTTAGGCCACATAGAAAAATCATAAAGTTGGAGGTCGTGTTGTGCATTATCATTTGACAAGATTTCAAAGCCTCAATGCCAACTCACACAAGACTAGCTCCAAGTCGATAGTTGGAAGTTAGTCAAGTCGGGAGATTGGTCTAGTTGGACTAGTCAAAGGTCATGAAGTGCAACAAAGTTTAGCAGAAAGAATGAAGCTCCAATTCTCAACCCATGGCTTGTGTGGGACTTGGTACAAGCAAACAAATGGAAAAATATGATTGACTCACGATGGTGTGTTGACGTCAATGTGGAAGATGATGTCAACATGACGTGGCAGTATGGAGGACATGTGGTAAGTAGTTTCAACATTTTTACATGGCCTAGTGGACCAAATTTAGGTGACACATGTCACCATACAGAGGAGCCACATGGCCCAGATGATGTCAACATGATATAAAATGATTATGTGGCATAACCTCAAAGTTTTCACCAAGAGTTTATTTTGTGTAATTTTTCTTATGTGTTCAATTGTCAGCGTTGAATGAATAGAACAAACCCAAAATAGGGGAAAATGTCCCTAGTTGGGCCTATGGGAAAGTCGAGGGTTGAGGCTAATACAGGCACACATGCAAGTAGATTGGGCTGACTCATGACCTCCCGACTAACATTTAAAGGCATGGCCAAGAATTAGTTTCATATGGTATTCCTGTGTTATTAGTGACTTCATTAACTATGGCAGAGGATCAAATTTGGTGCCAATATTAATGTCAACTACAGAGAACATAGATAAGGCAGTGAGGACCTTCATTTGGATAGAAAATTTTATGGGCCTCGCTCAAATGAAAACTATCTTCCCGATATCTTTATTACACGCCATGGCAAATTAAATTAAGAAGATGTCTAGGTGTAGAAGAGATTGACTTGAAAAAAAATCCATGCTTGATGTATAGTTTTATCACTGTGATCAGTTTGTAAGCATGGAATGCCCCACTGGCGTGCATGATTGTTATTGAGAATTACTTTTTAGCATGGTGAATCACTTAGAAATCAATCCTTTGCATTAAATCAATTATCGGGACTAAGAGCATAAGTTACAGCAGAATGAGAAGCCTTGCTAAAGTGTGCTGGTGACCTAATAAAACAACAATAGACCATACCATGTTGGAGTACACTATCATGTATAGATATTGCAGAGACAAAATTGATTCTAGTGCAATAGAGGAACAAAATAGTAGAGAGAAGTTGTGTGTTATGTAGTTTTCTTCTCGAAGGTGTACGAAAACAAACCACTTTATACTGTGGATGACAAACAACCCTAACAATATAAATGACTACTAAATAGTGTGGATCTGTAGCAAATGATAGAAAAAACCTACCAAAGCTCTGATCTATGCAACATAAATAGTTAAAAAAACAAAATGGAATAAGAAATCAAGCGCAAGTAACTCCAATAATCCAATGAAAACAAGATATATAAAGAATATATTTTATTAAACAACACCAGTGAAGGGAACAAATAATGTTACCAGTCCCCCTCTATGGGATGGGTTCTTGGCTATCCTCAATGTATTCAACTTTTGTAGAGTCTCTCTCCTCTATAATGTGTAAATCCCAACAAACAAAATATTTGAGCTCAATGAGAACTCAAATGGAAAAGAAAATGGTGTGAGACAATGATAATAATCAAAGTTACAATAGTGAGTGCAACAATGAAAATGATCAAAACTGAAAAATGAATATGAAACCCTCCAATTTATAGCAAAATATTAGGCTATCCTCGAATAATGGGAAATAATAAAATATTATTAACCAAGTTCTAGAATTAGCCATTTGGAATATTTTATTATATTTGGTTGGAGGGAAACAATATTCAAATTAGTTAAAGACTTTTATTTAGAAATAATAAATAAATAAATGATTTGTTTATCATCTCAAGGAATATGGTTAAGGAATAATAAACAAATAATGATTTATCTAAGTTTTCCTAGGGGATTCAAGCAAACTTGACAAGGAATAATAACTAAGTAGTGATTAATTAATTAATCCTAGAGAAAAATAATATGATTAATGGTTTATCTATTTATTTCTCATAATTCGGTCAAATATGACAGGGAATATTAGTTAAACAATGGTTTAATTCATTATTCCTAGAATATAATTAAATAGATAATGATTTATTTAATTATTCTTGGTGGGTTTAACAAAAAATAACAACCAATGGGAATCAAAGGAACTTTCAATAGCTATGCTTTGGAATTTATAGCCCTAATAGCATTATTATAATGTCTTTATTCATGGCATTAATTGATTCTTCTATCATACACTATTCTAAGAAGCGGAAGACTTCCTTTTAAGTATAGGAGTACTTCCAATGTAATCATGTGCATAACAAGATGATAATCCTACTCATGTTAAAACTTGAAAAGTATATTGGAGAAAATACCTGAACATGAGGAACCAGCTACATTAACTGATGGGGTGCTAGGAATTATCGAATAATAAAGGAGGAGTGGGTGCTAACAATCATCTGAAAACAAGATTCTATGGCATCCAAATACTCTTGGTCATTTGATTCAGGGGTAACATTCAATGCATCTTACTTTATTGTCGCATGAAAATCTTCCAAATCTTCCTGATTGTCTCCTAAAGTGCAGGCCCAATTAGATGATAAATATGGTGGGTTCCCTTTAATATTTTCTTTTGATGGTTTATCTTCATCAAACATTACCCATAGTTCTTCATTTTCCCTAGAAAATTCTTCTGGATCTTGATGAGTCTTTACTTCTGGAGAGATACACATGTTTCTATTCACTACCAAAATGTGTTCTTCATGACAAGCATAGACCCCAGCTGATACTAGGATTTTTAAATAGTTATTCGAGTAGCATGAAACTACCTAGATTTTTCTTGCTAGATGGAAGGTCTTGTTAGCACATGGATTGGTTCTCACAGCAGCAGAAAACTAAAAAAACACACTAACTCAAAATTCCATTTACAATTAAAAGAAACAAACCAGGATTATAAGCTTAGCAATAAAATCACACTAAAATATATTTTGCAATAAAAGAAACAAACCAATAATTACAAAAAAAACTCATTTGCAATAAATAAACAAACGAGGCATCACACTGAAATCTCATTTGCAGTAAAGAAAAACAAACCAAGAATCACACTTTGAAGTAAAGAAAATCATACTTAAAAAACCATTTGTTTTAAAGGAAAACAAACCATGCTTGTGAGCTCTCTAGAAATACCATCCACTATGCTCCATCAAGCAAGGGGGATCACCACAATCTGAAAATTCATTTTCAAAAAAAAGAGAAAAAGCATGACAAATCGTTGAGGCCTTACCCTACAATGCCTCCCCGGCAACGACGCCAAAATGTTGAGCGGTATAAATGCAAGAGTTATATAACAACATTTAAATTCTCAATTCGGGTTGGTAAGATTAAAGGCCTAGCACAGTCAATGCTAGAAAAAGACCTTGGGGATATGTAAAATAGAGATAAATCTCTTGCAAACAATTCAAAGGCATCATGCAGGAAATAATACTTTTTAAAATAATAAAAACACACAATGAACCTACTTATGGCTCCTCTTATATGTTGAGTGACTCTTGTAGAAAGTCTACCTCAATTTTCCAGGGGTAAAGGAAATGTAGATTCCATTAAAACTGACGAACCATTTAAGAAACAAAGAATTCAAAGCTTCTTAAAGGATTTCTTGATTTGGTAAAAATAAGGATGCATGAAATAAAACTAAGAATTATGAGACAAACTCGTTCCCAACTGATTCAGTGCTTATCCTAATTTGAGAAAATCATTAAATGCTTTCTTTCCTAATGTAGAGATATTGCTACTTAGAAGGAATCTAGATTACATGTACATTGTTTCTATGAATACAATGCAATATTCAATCAAGAGTTTAATCCATCAATTACATCCTTTGACCAAAGGTATTCTTAAAGAGTTTTGTTGGACACTTTACTATGTCAATAAAACAAGGATAAAATCTCATCATGGTAATCCTGGTATTTGAATTATAAGAATGAATATCATTCCCTTAAAACTCTAGGATCAGTTTCACATAATAACTTCAATTGTTTATGAATGCTCAAATAATATGGACAATAAATCAAATCAGAACTCTTAGTGATCATACCTCGACTTTGTGATAAGAAATTGTTATCTCTATCATTGAAACCTTGCAAACTAAAACAATATTTCGTTACGTGATAAATAGAATCACAGTAAATAATGCACTAACATTTTAATAAATGATAAATGCAATAAGAAAACAATCACTAAATATACTTTGTTTTTTCCATCTCAGTTTACATATACAATCCAAATGTGCTTAACAGTAATGAATTCCAAGAAAGTAACCATACCATCAAACTCATCAATCAAACTTGTGCCATTTAATATCGAAGCATAAAAGAGAATTTTGAAATAAGATTACAAATTTATATGTAATCGCACTCTCTCACTTATGCATTGATAAAAAAAAAAATTAAAAAAAATCAGAAAATCCTAACTCATTTCCAAAACCACCCAACTCATTTCCCTTGTAAAGGTTAAATCACAATCCCATAAGATTTAAAATAAGAATAGACATGAATCGAATGCCAACTTGTATTATTTTTTAAGTCTTGTTACATAGACATTGAACAATGCAGAGCTTGGCTCTAGTGGTCCTCTCCAGGGATCATCCCACTGAGCAACAGTTTCCTCCCTTTCTTTCCTATCAAAATAAAACCTTAAAGTTCAATCCCCCTCTTCTGTAAAATACTAGGTATCCCTATTTATAACAATGATGTCTCCTAGTTACCTGGATCAAAGTTTAATCAACGCATATAATTGCAGAGTTTGTATACCGATTTTTGGACCAAAATAAGGAATTTGATCATTTGACTAGATTCACATTGATCTAAGGTTCCATATAAACACAACGGCCGGTGCCAAGTCATGAAATCTTCATCATATAATTCATGGGAATATCACGTTATTTATAAACCTTGTGACTTCTAGAAAGTATTTTGACTGCATGCTTTGACCTTCACTCTATGTATTGTCTCGAAGACTTGGGTGCCATGAAGGAAACATAGCACCATCTTGAACCTCTGCTCCTCAAAACCCATATTCTTGTTTGCTATCATGGAAGCTAGATGAATGATAATCATGGAGATGAGAACAATATTTGTATTGCACGAACAAGAACTAAACTACTTGAATAGGAACTGTACACCTGCCATAAGGATAACCTTTTATTAGTGATATTTTCACACAAATCCCTTCAAATCATTAAAACAAAAAGAATTCATAGAAATATTAACATGTTACCTCTTAATGCCTCTATAATAGTCTAGCAATGTATAGAAAAGGATAATAATAACTACAAAAACCAAGTGAAGGCATAAGAGATCCTTAGTAGAAACTGTGAAAATCTAGACAAAATTGAGGCTTAACAGTTCCCTTGACCAGATCTACAAAATAACATGGGAAGAAAAGCATCATGAACAAAACATGTGCAAAATCCATGAAGAAAACCATAGGTAGGTCTACCCACCTAATATAGGGACCAAAAAAAATTCTCGGGCTGCTGCCCTAGACCCCATGCAGGGGGTCTACCACCACCCTGTAAACCCCCTGTTGCGACCGCTGCAACATATAGGGGTTCTTCCAACCCCCGACACATGCGACTAGTCGTGGAAGGGATATAACACACACCCAGCAAACCTAAAGTGTTGAAGGAAAATGAGAACATAGAGAATTGTAATATTGACTTATATTCTTAGAATTAAAGAAATCATTTGTATGTTGAGATTGGTTATTATGGGCACATGTCAGGATAAAAAAGTAAGTTTCTTTCATGGAAACCAATCAAAAAAGGTAATGTAGCATTTGCGAATAATGCACCTGGTAATATCGTGGGAAAAGGAGTTATCAACCCAGCTAATGGTAGATTTAAAGCGAAGGATGTGTTGTTTGTTCGTGGGCTAAAGGATAAATTACTAAGTGTTTCTCAAATGTTTCACCAAGGCTATGATGTGCTGTTCAAAGATAAAAATTTTCAAATAAAGTTTGCATGAATAAGAGAAATAATAGTTGAAGTTGTAAGGATAAACAATAATGTCTTTGTGTTAAAGAAAATACAAAGAGGTTTTTCTAAATATTGATGAGAGATGGATGTGGTACAAAGGATAGGACATTTGAACTTTGACCAGGTTGTCAAATTGGGCAAGAAGGATGATGTTCGAGATCTGTCAAAATTTTAAAAATAGAGAATATGATTTGCAAGTCTTGTTAGATGGGAAAATAGGTTCAAGTATGATTCAATTCTAAGGAGAACGCATCAACTGAGGACATTACAATTAGTACATATGGACTTCTATGGTCCCTTAAGAACTGAAACACCTTTATGTAAACTATATTTCATGCTTATCAAGGATGATCTCAGTAGAATGATGTGGGTATGTTTCTAAGAGAAAATTCAAAGGCCTTTGAGAAGTTTAAAAACTTTAAGGCCATGGATAAAACTAAGAAAAAATATAAAATAAAGTTCATATGGTTTGATGATGGAGGTGAATTTACCTCAAAATCATGTGATGATTTTTGCAAGCAACATGGCATCAAAAGGATATTTTCCATAACGGAGACTCCACAACATACTGTTGTAGTAGAGAGAGAAAATATAAAATTTTAGCAGCTGGTTACAGCCATGGTGGGAGAAATAAATATTCAACATATATTTTGGAATGAAGCCATTCACATAGTAGTGGTTGTTATGGGAAAATTTGGCATGAGAAAGCAAGATAATTTTAACTCAACAGATCAGAGAGTCATCTACCTACATGTGAGTGTGTGATCATAAGAATATCAAGGAGCATAACCCTTTTTTCCTATCCACACAAGAAAATACATTCAATGCTCATGCAATAAGATGTAAAAGAATGGAAAAATTAATACTCATTACCCTCACAGGTTAGGGTAGCTTCTTGAGCCCAATGTTGAGAAAAATCTACTTATAGGTGAAGATATTACTTCTTCTTGCAATGAGAAGGACATTGCACACATGCAGAAACAAACAAACCAACAATAGTCTTTTGTAGAGGGATTATTAGTTTTAAAACATCATGCACACGAATAAAATATGATTCAAATTAGGAACACATACATATATATATGAGAGAGAGAGAGAGAGAGAGAGAGAGAGAGAGAGAGAGAGAGAGAGAGAGAGAGAGAGAGATATCCAAAATGATAATACAAGTAATATATACCTCTCAACGAATGAGATCCTCCCTTCAAGCCTATAGCATGGTATCCTCCTCCCAATGCAATAGAGATCTTGTGCTATAATATGGATCCTAGATCTAACCCTCTTTCCTCTTGGTTAGATTATATAGACTCATTCTATACTTTGGGAGAATGTATCTAGACACTTAGGGGCTTAAGAAGTTAGGAAACTTCTAAAATAATGGACCCCTATCCAACTCATATACAAGTGGGTTAAGTTGATATCCATGGGAATGACAAACTATAGAACCCTTTTTCTCAATTATGATTTTTTTCTCAATTATCTCAATTACGAAATATTTATTATCTCATAATTATAAAATTATGATAAATAATTAAATCATGTAATTCCACCATTTTAGCATGGAATAAATATCACATAAGTAAAATAAAAGATGAAAGGGGATGCATTCTAGCCAGCTATTGAGGTAACTTGAACTTGGGTTTCTCTCACTAATGGAGTGGGAAAAAGGGTTATAATAGATTGCTTTTAATGCATGAGGTTAGAAGAGAAAATTATGGTTGAAATGAATTACAAAAAAACTCAAAGGTCAAAATAGGAGGAAGGAGAAAATACTATGAAGTTGGATTAGAGAAACTCAAGTTCTTATGTCTAAACTCTATTGGTAAAATCCTTGAGGAGGGCATACTCATGCTTGATCATAAAGAGATACCAAGCATGGATGTCAATCATACACTACAGATCCATGATATGAAAATATAAGACATGGCCATGAGCAATACATAGTGGATCCATGGGACCAATCAAAAGGATTATAAACACCAACAAATATAGTGTGGATCTATGTGACAACATACATAAGTAAGACTATGGCCACATAAGACAGAACGTACCCCAGAGTAGTCCTCTAAGTATGTGAATAATACATAAATACAATGCAGCCTGGGAAGGGTGTGATATAAGAGTAAGATATCCCTAAACCAAGGTCTTTGACATAACCCCCGTGGTACGAATCTAGTGCAACATCTGAATATATGTATTGATTTCGAGCATGGTAGAAATTGTCTCATTACTGGTCAATGAGGTGTACCACTAACATATGTGTTATCGGGAAAACTAGTGTCCATTCAGAGCTGTTAGTCCCACTAAGACGGGTAGCTATCTTAGAAACAAACAAACTAAAGTCACTTGTGTTTTCCTTTATGAGAGATAGATGAGAGAGAAGTAGAGAGTACCAACCTCAGTCTTTCGCGTGGCTCCTTTCTTTTTTCCTCCCTCCTTTGACAGAGTTTCGCCACTCCTTCCTTACTTGTCCCACTTCAAAGAACACCTGTAGAGTCAAAGCATCATAATACCATCAAAGCATAGAGATATATAACCATAAACAATATAGGATCAGATGCATATTAACCATACAAATGCATATATCAATACAAGATTCAGAGATATACAAGAATATGGAGGAAAACTCAAATAACTTTATTAATAGGAGTAGTAGAAGAGAGGATTATAACCCATTGGTCTGACCCAATGCCATCCTTCCAACATGAAAGCTCTCTTCACCTCATGAAAATATTAGATCACCCAACAATACAATGTTGCACAGAGAAACCAATAGCACTTCGTTACAAAATACAAAATTCCAGCCCCTGGATCTCTAGGATGAGGGATCCATATATAGATGTTTGCAAGTGGGTGAGTCAGCTTCTCGGATTTTGATTAGTGTCATCTCTTTGATAGTTCTTAGTTCCACTTGGAGATTTCATGATCTCTTACTCATCCTTGGGTGAATTTAGAGAGGCAAGTGTCAAATGGGCAGTTTCTAGAAGATTCTCTAGGTTTCCACCTAGCCAACTGCCTCTGCCATTTGTCTGCTCTCGCTCATCGCACCCTACAGAAGGGATTTTTAGTATAAATCACATTTTTTTCATGTGGAAAGTGAGATGCATCACACTTTTTGCATGTGGCAGGTGAGATGCATCACACCCTTAGCACTAAGCAGTCTTTATGGTCCTGTTTTGACCAATTCTGAGTAGTTTTTCAGGGAGAACTTCTGGGAGATGATGTAATCAGCTGAGCTTGCTCCTTTAGGGTATGAAACAACAATTTTAGGGAATTAGAAGCCCTTGGTTTATGGACATATGTTATTGGGGTTGCAGTGCCCAAATATGTCTATAACAGTTTCCCCCTAAAGCATGAGGTCGTAAATATTTTGATGTTGGGTGAAATGCTTTATCAGGAGATCTGAGGTTTTTCGAACTAGAAGGTGACCTATAATAAGATACAATACAATACATTCTCTTCATAATATTTTCATGATCTAGCTGAGGCAGGCATTCCCATGCTCAGCTTTATAAATTCATTTTCATGTACATAGGACAGACAACCGTCTGTGTGGTAGACTGATGAATATGATAGAGCCATCATCCCTTAGCTCGGATGATTATCTGTGCAGCTATGATATACATTTGATGTTTTTATTTTCCTGAATTTATCGCAGCCCAGATGGATGAAACTAGATCCGGGGTCTTCAAACTCGTTCAATATTTTCCCGATGTACAAGTCGATCCATGTGAAAAGATGGTCTAGCATCGAACATGGAAAGACATCGCCTGATTACCAGCCAATGATGTAAGATGTTAACAGGCGTGAGAGGAATCACTGGCAATAATGATGACCCTCAAGGTACTGCAGTACAATTCACGTGGTGTGAATACACAAGTTGATTTCGAACAACATGTAAAATCTTTAGGTCGAAGGCCATTGATGTGAACTTATCACCGGAAGTGAGAAACTTGCCATTGAGGCATGCAAGCTTCAAAGTACTGAAATGGTTGTTCCTAAGTCAACTTCTTGGATAATGAGTTGATGTCGACAAGAAGTGACCCGTCGTAGGAGGGCCTTAATGGATCCCACATCTACGACACAAAATGGAGAAAATTATTTTGTGGAGATGGAAACGATCTGATGATAGAAGGTTTAGGGTGGCGGTCATGAAAGAATGAAGCGTGAATGTATTGCAATGGATGAGACATAAGCTGGGTTGGTGAATTCTCTGAGCGACTTCTCTTGAACATATCAGTGACACTGAAATGGATTAGTAGTGTTAACCCCAAAAATTGATTGTATGGAGGACCAATGGTGATATGACCAGTGAACGAAATAACCCAACCCGACTCAATCATGGGGATGGAGTGAAAGTGTCATGTTCAACAGCGACCTGCTACCAATAAAGTTTCTTCAAGTTTTCTTCCCAATTTTTCCCCAGTCATTTCTGACCAGTACCTCTTTATTTTTATCAAGCTTGAGGAGGATAACATATGCTTGTTCTATAATTTGCCGTTCGGGCAAACCTGTTGCTATGTTTTAACAAGCCTAGCGACAGTGAAACTCACTCTTGTCTTCATGGACAAGTTCATCGCTATTGTTTTAACGAGTTTAATGACAAAGATAACTCGGTCCTCTTCAATTTTAGAGAGTCTGAAAAGAGACGGAAAGGAAACTCCAGTAATCCTTTTTTGTAATATAATCCCTTAGGTCCGAAAAAGTATAAAATAATACGAAAGGGATGACTTTTCGAAAGATTTAACGATCCGAATAAGACAAGCGCTTGATATTTTTGTGTAATAATCCCTTAGGTCCAAAAAGATTAAAATCTAGAGGAGGGATGGCACTTCCAGTCACTTTAACGAGCTGGAGAGGCCAATTGCTCGGCAATCTTTTCATATTTTATGACTCAGATGAAAAGAGCTTAAAGTAGACTAGTTGTTTGAGGAACGAGTGATATTTTTGGATAGTAGCTGGTTCTAGGTAAGATTTGGAACTTTTCAATCACAGCAGTGTAAAGAAGGTGGCTAATAGAATCAATTGTCGCAATTGTTCCTCAAAAGGGGTAAACAATCAAATGGAGGCGTATGATCGGCTAAAAAAGAGTGGAGGTGATGGTAAGAACACGACCAAGGTTCAAAAGCTGATAATTATGCCATCGCAATGGTTATTTACCGAAGGTGGGTTCATTTTTTAATGAGCTTAAACTCTGGTGGAACATATGCTCATTGCTAGGTTTATTTTTTAACGAGCTTGAACTCCGCATAAAACTGCTCGTGATAATGGTCAGAGATGTTCGATTCACCGTTAAAATTATGTTCTCTTCACGGTCATACTACCTATTCAATTGCTCCATCAAATTGATTTAGAAATGAGAATACATGCTTGAAAAATGAGTTTAAAAACTAATACCTTACTTTAATTACGTGAAAAGTAACTTAAAAGTAGTTTTTACCCCTCATTTTACCATTTCATTTGAATTTGGGATTGTTGGAACTTTGGAGGTTCTTTTCCCCCTCGATTTTCATCAGCTAATTCTAGGAGATTCTGTGGACGATTCTCGGCGCCGTCTAAACCAGGTAGGAGCTAAACCTGAGCTATTCAATTGCATTCTTTCCTTTTTTATTCTGAGCATGTTTTCCTGCTTTTCTTGGCCTCTGGGTTTGAACAATTCGTTCTCTCCCCATCGCACCTAGTATACATTGAAAGGTGCGATGCATACTAGGCTGGCCATTGGCCAGTCAGTATGCATCCCACCCAGTACACAGCTAGGGTGTGATGGATGCAAGGAGGAAAGTCTTTGCACTGATTTTTCATGGAAATTTTGCGTGTCTTTTACCAAATCAGGATCCTAATTCTTCTCTTGTTTGTTCTTCATAGATTCATCAGAGAAAGATGGTCGTTACATGGCATGAACATGAGCATGAAGAAGAGGATATGGTTGCCTTACATGATCTGGGTACGGTAACTGCATTGCGGAACTGTGGCTTGCTCAAGTTCTTCCGCATATCTAGCATGAGGCAACAAATCAACTTGTTGCAATATTCCTCGATGCATGGGATCCTACCAACCAAGTGTTCCAAATTAGAGGTAAATCCATCCCTTTGACTATTGAGGATATCTACTTTTTGACCGGTTTATCAAGGCATGGTGCCCCTCTCTCATTATCAAGTTCCACCCGTGGGGGCAAATCCATGACAGATTATATTCATTGATACTGTAGAGATGGATCTCAGCCGAGCAGGGATGGTAAGATTAGTATTCGAGACATCACTGACCGGTCCTTGAGGACTATCTTATTCACCTTTGCTAGTTTGGCTGGTAGCGTGACTCTTCATTTAGCCAATAGGTCCTATATGCAGTATGCCTTGGAATGCCTTGAAATAAAGGTATTCAACTAGTGTGATGCAGTACTTCCAGTGATAAAAGAAAATCTTACCAAGGTGAAGAACGAAATATCTAAGAACTTTGGTTATGGTTCTATTCTGACCACTTTCACCTTGGAGAAGATCCCACTGATGTAGCCACAGAAAATTTCACTCGAAGTGCCAGCGCTGACAGAACCACAGATGTAGAGATGGGTCGATCTCATGGCTAGACATGTTGGTACGTCGTAGATTTCATTCTCTGATGCCTTCTTTGAGTGATTCAACCATCAGAAGATGGTTTATGACAAGTATCCATATGCCAGGATGGATTTCTGGGGTGACCCAGATTTGGTGCTGCCCGGTGGCGAGTAGTGGGGTGTCATAGGTAAAAATATCTAACCATGTCTCTATTCATTTTTTTATAACATTCTTGTACTTTTTAAATGTTATCAAGACTAATCAAAACTCATGTGTTCATGCAGATATCAGACCAGTGTGACCAGCAGTGCACTCGTGAGTAGCAACTGTCGTTCCAGCAGGAGAGGATGTAGGGAAGGTTGTCCTTCACGATCTGGACATAGCCAAGACCCTTGCAGTATTGCAGGATCATATCGAGGGTCTCACCCTTGCTATTCAAGATGTGAGGACCGACGAGTTACCTCTGAGATTACATTGCCATACCACTGGCGTGCCGAGCCAATGGACTAGGCCCTTACGTATGATCGCATAGGTGGTGACTTGTTATCACTAGCACCATTAGTCTAGGGTGCTTCCTTGCATTTTTGAGTTTTTGGGTCGTATGACCAATTTTTTCCTGGACACAGAAAATTATGTAAAAGCTATAAATAGTTATATATATATTTTTATTTTTGGAGCTTTATTTTGGTTAAGTTATATGATCCTGATGAAAATGTTGATGAAATGCTTTTCTTTTATAAATGTTGCAAATGTCTATCTAACACATAATTTTCTAATGAATCAGTTAATGTGTTTAAGTTTCTAGAAATGTGTTGATATTGAATAGAATCAAACTTCCTTTCCAAAATCCTGACCCTTAGAAACATACATAGATAGCTAGATTCTGAACGGAATAGATGCCGGTAAGTTGTAGAATGACGAGTTGTGAGTCTAGCCTAACCACAAGTTGGCGTATGCCATGTGTGATGGCATCAGATAGGAGCTCTATCGACACGCTATATTTAGCGATTTTGTTCGTTGACAGACCAATACATACCCCTCTGAAACTCACTAACTCGCTGCTTGGATCAAAGATGGCCCAGGCTACAAAAGATAGGTTCCACGTACTATGACTAGCTCCATCGGCATATCCAACAAATGATTCCAATAGGTTTGACATCTGCCACAAATGTAAAAGTGGATTACCTAACCAAAACGATCACTCTTAACGAAAACAAAAATGTAACAAAAGCATATGAAGAGATTACTACACTTAGTCAAGCATAGTAACTCTTAAAGTACACCCCGTTTCGGGGTTGCGACAGTGGAATCCCATCGTAATCTACTATCTCGTAGGCTCCTTTTGCTAATATAGGCTTAACAATAGAGGGACCCATCCAAAAATACTGGAACTTACCTCCTCCCAATTTATCAGATTCCTGATCATAAAGTAAGACTAGGTCACCTTCTCAGAAGACACGAGGTTTGAGATTCTTGTGAAACTGCGCCTTGAATCATTTCTATGCACTTCGTTAGCCAAGGTGGTGTCACGATGGGTTTTATCTAGTTGTATTAAATCCAAGAAACGAGCCTCTTCCTCTAAAGGTCCAGGGAGAAGGTCGACTGCGAGCTTGAGAGACGAAATTTCGCACTAAACTGGTAAGCTTTCTTCCAGGCCATACACCAGCTTAAAGGGTGTAAATCCAGTCACATTTCTCACCGATTTCTAGTATGCCCGCAAGGCCGAGTACAGTATTAGGTGCCAAATCCGTTTATGGACTCCAATCATCCTTTGCAGCATGTGCTTCAGGACTTCGTTGATTGCCTCAACTTGTCCATTAGCTTGCGGATAATACGGAGTAGAGCTGTCGTGAGACAGTCCTAATTTGGTAGCCAATTCAACCATCATGTGATTGCATAAATGCGATCCATGATCTATGACTATAGCTTGTGGAACACCAAATCTAGAGACTACATGATTGAAAAAGAAAAGAGCAGCCATTTTTCCACTGTTGTTTAATGTAGGCATCGCCTCGGCCCATTTCATAAAATAGTCAACTGCGACTGTGATATACCCATCCCCCCCCCCGGCCGAGGTGGGGTTACATGTCATGAAATCTATGCCCCATTTGGTGAATGGCCCAATAGCAACTAATGGATGCAGAGGTTCGGGTGGTATTCTGGTTTTGCAGTCGAAGATTTGACAAGCATGGAAACTTGTCACTGCGGTTATGCAATCTTTGAACATTGTTGGCTAGAAGTAACCTGCCTGTAAAATCTTTTGTGTCGTAGCGTAACCAGATTGATGCCCCCCACACGCACCTGAATGACAATCACTCAGGACTTTTTCGGCCTCCTCATGGGTGAGGCACCTTTGCAGAACTGTATTGATACCACAA
>APFE031256454.1:40414-71208 GCA_000404065.3 Pinus taeda | reverse complement strand
AAGGGAAATGCAATCTTTCTGAAGTACGTCGACACAAAAATAGCCATAGCATATATCCAAGGCCTTCCCAATAGGATGTTGTAATCGAGGTTTCTGTCGATAACTTCAACATCAATTTCTACTGTTTTGGCCCCTAGTTGGACTTGCAAGTTACTTAAAATCCCATATGGAATGTATGTTTGCCCATCAAATGCTTTTAATGTTGTTGAGGATCGCGACAAGGGTGGTGAGCCTAAATTTTTCCAGCAACTCATTGACATAATACATGTAGATGCCCCCTCATCAATAATTGTTCGATGAACAGTTTTGTTGAGGGATTTCACTTGAATAAGGAAATCTAGTTGAGCTGGTAACTAAGGGTCATATCCTTTGTGATCAAAGGGCACAAGATTGGAATCCGCTGGGTCAATCCCACCTATCGCTAATAATAAAGCCTGCTTTTGGGAGGGGCAATTTTGTAGTACCTCAAGTGTCGACATAACGGACGGCGATTGGGCCAGATCCTCCACTATATTATAATGTTGTGTTGCTCTGGCACGAGGATTAAATGTCGATTTGTGTACTACTCCCTTTGGTGGCTTTATCGTTAGCTCAAGAATGATGGGTGGCACAACTTCGGTCAAAGTTGTTGTCGATCTACTAGGTTGATCAGTAGCCTTGTTGTTCAACAGTTGTTGATTCCCGTAATCTTTATTCCTTGTCAATATCAAAGCATCATTTTACTATTTTGAAATGGACAACATAAGCACTTGGGATGGGGAAGCATTGTCGCTAGCAACCAGATTGGTTTTTGGGTTTGGAAACGGATTGGTAAATACTGCTGAGGTTGTTGAACTCTTAAAGAATTTTTTAATCTCAGCTTTATAAGGACAATTCCTCGTCCAATGGTCTTCATCACATATGAGACATGGTTGACCAGGTTTCTTTTGCCCATAAGGGTTTTTAGAAGATATTTCAGGAGACGAATCATTCTGCTTCTTCTTCTTGCCTTTATTTTTCTTCTTGCCCCCTGGTTGCTTCGGTTCTTAGCCTTTATCGGTCGACTCGACATTAACTTCCGAGGCAAGAAGTTCTTCATTTTCATTTTGAACAGAAACCATACGGGCTTTCTTAGATGTAGCCTTTGCGGTTTTCGTGCTAGTCGTACCTATTATGCCATCGTCAGCATGAGAGCCTTTGTTTGATTTCGGAGGAGGAGGAATGGAAAACTGTGGTCTAGGAGCATCAGGGATTTTGTCATAGAGCATGCCAGACAAAGTATAGATCAAGTCTAGTTATTGCGCACGAGCAATGACTTGCTCTTCAGTGACAACCCCCCCACTTTAGCCACATCTTTTGTAATAGAAGCTAACAGTGACTTAATAAACCATTCAGATAGCAGCCGATTAGGAACATATGTTTTTACCATTCGACGATGACGTCACCACTCATGAATATGATCAAATATGTGAGTGGCTGTCGTCTTCTTGAAATTTGTAAGAAGCTTCGTTCCTATTTTGTACCTTACTGGTAACTAAAAATGGGTTAAAAAGATCGTGGCAAGGGTGTTGAAGTTATCGAATGAAGCCCTAGGCAATTCGATGTACCATTTTGCTACCGGACCAGTTAACGTTCGCTGAAAAAGGCGAAGCCTAATCGAATCATCATTGAGAATGTTGGATGAACACCACAGATGAAAGGTCATCACATGATTCGATGGATCTTCACTTGGATTTCCATTGAATTTAGGAATATCTGATGGAAGTTTATGACGAATCACCAACCACCAAGGGGCGTAAGCAATTAGATCATTTGTTAGCCGATTCAGATCTGGTAATTCTAAAGTTGCAATGAAAGGCAACTGTTGATTCAGGTTTGGCGAAGCATACCCAGGAGAGTATCAGATTGCCTCAGCAGTGGGTCTTTGCATACTAGCATAATGTATTTGATGTTGATAAATTTGAAAAGGTTGATGGGCATAACCACTTTGATATGATTGATGGTGATTGTTTTGAATATACGGCTGCCCATTTTCTACAAAGCTTTGTTGCTCAAGTCCTCGGTAAGCTCGCTGGAATTGCGGTTGTTGATATTGCACCAGCCATGGCTGTGAGACCATTTGATGTTGCCCAATACTGGATGTTTGACCGAGATGAGGGGTTATAGTACCCATTTGAGCCTGGGTCGCTTCAGTTAAGGATCCACTAATCGACGGTTGTGATTAAGTTGAGGAGAAAAGAGGCTGTTGTATTACGACCTGAGAGACTAGAGGTTGACATACAACAGGCAACGCTTGTACTTGCGACACCATCACAATAGCCAGTGTAGTGGAAATATTCGACACAAGTTGATTTGGTTGTATAGAATATACAACTCTTGGTTGTTGAGGTAGTATTGGTACCCAACCACTGGATGTGATTCCAGCCTGACCCGAATTTTGTTGTGAACTCTCATATGGTTTTTCTCCTGAAGGGAACAATGAAAAGGCATACTGACCCCCATATGGCTACAATCCAGTGTTCAAAGGGAAAATTGGCCTTTGGAGACTTGACTACCCAAATTGATACTGTTGTGAAGGATCAATTTGCTGAGACTCAACATAAGAGATTCCAGATAAGGTTCTGGATGAACAAATAAGAATAGACTATACTGTCGAAACAGTCCCTAAATGGACTCCATCTAGTGGTTGAGAACTAGTTGGGACAGATGGTATACCAGCAAACATTGTTGAAGTAGTAGCAGGAGGTTCTGTTGCTGTTGTGTCAGATGACACAGTCCTAGATGTCGATGGTTGTTCAGACATATCGAGTCTATCTAGAAGATTTCCTAGCGATTCTACAGGAACTTGCGATGAAGGATGCCTAACTTTTGTTGTAGAAGGATATAGGTGGATCCTAGCTCCAAAATGCAATGGGGTACTGGGTGGAAGATCCTCCGTAATCTCTTCTATAGCAATTAATCCAGGTGGAAGAGGTAGACCGTCAGGTCCATAAAATAGTTCTGGTGCCGAAGAAGGTATAAACTCTACAACGACAGATGCAGGAGGGGTGACACCTTCTGAATCAGTCCTAGATGGAGTTGGTTCAGGAATAGAATTGTTTACCGTTACACTAGGATCAGTTCCAATGTCCTCTTGTAACTACAGAACTTCTTCTCTAGAGGCAGGGATACCATAAATAGTTGGAGTAACTAGAGTATTTGAGGATGTTGAAACACAAGTTTCAAACAAACTAGAATACTTTGACCCAGTTAAACAAGTTCACTTGGCCCGGAATGGTTTCGTTTCTGGAGTCAAAGAAGGTTGACTCGTTAATCTCCACGAACGACGAGGTTTTGATTGACTTTCTTCCACGATTGCGGATTACTAGATCAACTCAAAATAAAAAGGGAAAATGTTATTTCGAAATAAATGAATTTTATGATGCTTTGACACAACTTGCTTTTTCAATTTTTAAGAGTCGATAAAAAGCTAAAGATGACTCTAGTTGCCTTCGATTTTTAATGAGCCTGAAGAGACAAGTGCTCAGATGGACCTTTTCTTTTAAGGAGTCTGAAAAGGAACAAAAGTGACTACTCTAGAAATCTAGACAGAGGGATTACCAAACCAATCGTAAAACTGCAGAATAATTTTTACGGTACGACAGTCAATCTTCCCCAATGATGTGTTCAGTGCATTGCGATCGATAGGGCGGCAGACACGACTTCCTAAGGATAAAGGATATAGCATATTGTGGTCTCCCAATATATACTCGACAGTACGTCGGAGCACAAGTCCGTACTGGCACTTGTCATCTCAAAGAGGAGGAATCACCCAACCTACGATGAAAGTGATAATTACCAGGCTTTATGATGCCAGAATACGTCTCTAGCCTAGACTTCTAAATGTTGCGTGTTAGGTTCCAAAGCGTTTTTATGTTCATTGAAATTTACTTTACAGTTGATCTTTCTTAAGAAGTTTTCCTTTAAGGTTCACCACGTGATGTAGATATACAATTCCTAAATATGCAATCTAAGATGATAAATAGTCATTTACTTTCTTTTTGCAATGAAAATCCTAGCTACTAAGGAAAGAGAAGCAAAATCCTTTCAACATAGAGTAGAGAGCACACACTAAGATGCACTGTCCCAAATCAATTTCCACAAGAAGTCTAAATGCAAATGCACATGCATGTATTTGTTTTTCACTTTCTTAATGTGTGAATGACAAAAAGAATGCTAAGTACAGATCTAAACTATTTTTCTTCCAAAGCGACAGTACTAACAATTTTCTTTTCAAAAAAAAAAGGAAGACTATGACGACACTTTGCGATTTTGAATTCAAAACTTCTTTCGACACTTGAAATACTATTAATTCAAATCAAATACAATTGAAAAAGTGTAATCGACTATCAAAAAGAGGAAGACTCTTTTCTTTGACTGAAAATGACACTTGCGACACTTTCAAATAAAAAAACAACAGTTCGATTAAGCTACTGTATGCAAAAGAGAACTGTAAATGACGAAAAATACATAAAAGCATTCACAATTCTTTATCAATGGAGGTTGAATAATGCAAAGGAAGAGAGTTTCAATAGTGATATACTAATCACATATAGAAAAACTACTAAATAAAGTTGCAAACAATGAAGAAGAAAACCAAAATCTGGAGGCAGAAACAGTCTCATCTCATCATTGCACCTGTAACACAGGGAAACAGGGATGCATCTCACCTACAGCACACAGAAGGTGTCATGCATCCAGACTGCCAATGAGAGACAGTGCGATGGTCCAGGAATGGGACTGAGCTTGGTTTTTCTCATAGTTTGTAGCTAAGTTCATGGGTTTAGGCTTAGCTAATGATAGGCAGTAAACAAAAAGTATAGGGGTTGATCTAATGAGGTTACCTGAGCTACCACGAGGGCACTTAGGATGTTTACAAGTCAGTTGTTCAGTTCATAAACAAACCTGGAGATTGACTAAAGTAGTGTTGATCTACTTTGCAGTTGCATAGAAAATGCAGTTCGAAGGCTAGCTGTCTTAACTTCAGGCTCCATCTGTAGTTTGTAAAGCAAACAAATAGAAACAAGAAAACAAGATATTCATTCCCCAGTGGAGTCGCCATTTTGTTATTTGGAAAACTAGTGTCCATTCTGAGCTACTAGTCCCACTAAGACAGGTAGTTATCTTAGAAACAAACAAACTAAAGTCACTTGTGTTTTCCTTTATGAGATATAGATGAGAGAGAAGCAGAGAGTAACAACCTTAGTCTTTCACTTGGCTCCTTGCTTGTTTCCTCCCTCCTTTGACAGAGTTTCCCCACTCCTTCCTTACTTGTCCCGCTTCAAAGAACACCTGTAGAGTCAAAGAAGCATAATACCATCAAAGTATAGAGATCTATAACCATAAACAATATAGGATCAGATGTATATTAACCATACAAATGCATATATCAATACAAGATTCAGAGATATACAAGAATATGGAGGAAAAATCAAATAGATTTATTGATAGGAATAGTAGAAGAGAGGATTACAACCCATTGGTCTGACCCATCGCCATCCTCCCAGCATGAAATCCCTCTTCACCTCATGAAAAGATTAGATCACCCAACAATACAATGTTTCACAATGAAACTAACATCACTCCCTTACAAAATACAAAATTCCAGCCCCTAGGTCTCTAGGATGAGGGATCCATATATAGATGTTTGCAGGTGGGTGAGTCAGCTTCTGGGATTTTGATTAGTGTCATCTCTTTGATAGTTCTTTGTTCCACTTGGATATTTCATGATCTCTTACTCATCCCTGGGCGAATTTAGAGAGGCAAGTGTCAAATGGGTAGTTTCTAGAAGATTCTCTGGGTTTCCACCTAGCCAACTGCCTCAGCCATTTGTCTGCTATCGCTCATCGCACCCTACAGAAGGGATTTTCAGTATGCATCGCACTTTTTGCATGTGGAAGGTGACACGTATCACACCCTTAGCACTGAGTAGTCTGTAGGGTCCTGTTTTGACTAGTTCTTAGTAGTTTTTCATGGAGAACTTTTGGGAGATGATGTAATCAGCTGACCTTGCTCCTTTAGGGTATGAAACAACACTTTTAGGGACTTAGAAGCCCTTGGTTTATGGACATATGCGATTGGCGTTGCAGCGCCCAAATATGTCTATAACAATATGATATGTCACCCACCATTGATGTAAATGGACCCCAATGTACCTAGTATAGTGCACTAAATGTGAATAGAGGAGCTGACATTTAACACATGTGGATTCGAAGCCTACCACTAAGGTCTGCAAGGTCCAAGGTACTACTAGTTCGTAGATCAAGCTCCTAGATAATGAGTTGAAGTCAACAAGAGAAGATCCATCGAAAGAGGGCCCTGATGCATCCCCCAACAATTGGCACAGAATAGACCAAGAGATTATGGGAAAGGATGAATCCACGAGGTGATGAAGTACAATTGACATTGGGATGGTTGAAAAAAAGGTTAATGAGGATTGTGTATGGCCGACACAAGCTGAGACTTCCCTTTAACAAATAATGGAAAAACACAAGAGTGACTTATGGCAACATGACTAATGAGAACCATGTGATATTGTGCAACAACATAGGAGGCATTGAAGAACATGTGACTAGAAGAGTAACCAACCATTGGATTAGACTTTTGGAAAGGTAAAACCCAATTGTAAGATAATACCTCAAAAATGTGCCATGTTCAAGGGCGACGTAACTGATGCTTCCATTTTGATGACTAACAAAAATGAATGTTCCCTTCCCATTTTCTTATTTTAATCTCCTTCATGGATTAGTCATATGAAATAGAAGATAAGTATGCTCAACAGGTTCCTTTTTCATAAAGTTTAATGCAGTTGAAAAAGAGATAAAAATATATTCATACCCTTGTCACGATTTAATGAGCTTTGAGAATGGAACAGGAATCATGCACCAAATTTCAATTTAATTAATGATTATGAAAGGACAAAATATCTCAACATTTTCATATAAATTTTACGAGCATGAAAATATAACAAAAGAAGCTCGATATTTTTATAATTTTAACAAGTCAGGAAAATAGGACCAAAATGAACTTGAAATTTTCGTTGATTAACGGGGATGAAGAAAAGGAAAAAATGAGCTCATTTCCATTTAGAGTTTAACAAGAATAAGAAGGACAATAAGGAATATTTTCCTAGAGGAGCAAGTGGTATAAAGGTAGCATCTAGTTCTGGTACGATGGAACAACTCAAAGCATAAGAAGGCAGAGAAACTAGTTGATAAGATAACTCATCATAGCGGTTCCTCCATGAAAAGGGTAAAACACCAAATGAAAGCGGATGATAAGCCAATAAAATGTTGGAAATAATACTGAGAGGGGGGGGTGCGTGAATAAGTTTTTGTAAATCAACAATATTTCATTTCCATAAACATATTTGTATACACTACTTCAAATAAGTGAACCAGTGTGTACACATGATTGTACTTAAAGGAACCAATGTATATGCAGAGAGCTTTTGATTTACCCAATTTATCATGCATTGAACTTTAACCAGTATGTCAGAGATTAATTAGACAGTGTAGTAAAAGCATAATAAAGCATTACACATAAGCATCACACATGAACACCAAGATATAAGGTGGAAACCAAATGTGGGTAAAAACAACCTGCTCTTGTCGTCTCTGTATTATTTTAATAATAAGAAAAATATATTTACAATATTGTACTAGTGCATAATTATACTATTATGCATGATACTACCTGCAGAGGGCTGCAACCTTCTCTCATTTTTCGGCTTCTACTGGAAGGGAGCTACCACCCCCTGGCTCTTGTACTAGCCAATATGTTTACTAGTACGTAGGTT
Source organism: Pinus taeda (assembly GCA_000404065.3). Lineage (NCBI taxonomy): Eukaryota > Viridiplantae > Streptophyta > Pinopsida > Pinales > Pinaceae > Pinus > Pinus taeda. Next base: position 63,392 of record APFE031256454.1, on the reverse strand, counting down.
CCACCCTACAAAAAACTCCATTGTTCTACCAGGGACCATGTTTCATGAATTTTGAGACTGGATACTCCTGGAACACAACTCCACAATCTGAACGCCATGTTTCATTCAATTTTCATACTGGACCCATCAACAACATCATAGCTGCAATACAATCATCAAGTACATAAACCAATCACTAAAACTCCTGAATCTAATCATTCAGAATATTTTCACTAGAATACAGTCACCAGAAAAGAACCCAGAACTCTGCAACAGCAAACAGAAACAATTGAAACATTCTTCATAAGGTATACACTACTTCCCTTTGTCGAACCAGTGCGTGTACGCACTTTTATCAAAGCCAACCAATGTATACATCTGTAAATGTTAATTCATAATTTTACAGCTATTCCAGACTTCAATTATACCCATATAATGACATTTACATAATAATACATGCATCAGTATTCAAATCTAGAATATACCTGAGAAAAACCACATAATGATAATTCATTTTAAGCCTTAAGATCCGAATCCATCATTAGATGTATTCCCTAATCAATCGCAAAGGATCATCCTTGGTTCAGATCTAGCAATGCACCATACCTACATAATGGATCTCACACTTCATCAAGTATTCCATACATGCACACCTGGCCTATGATATTCTTCTCCTTTTATAGTTTTAGGCCTTTCTCAATAACATGGACCAAAACCACTTAGGACCAATACCTTGGACCAAATACCTAGGGTCAATACCTCGGACCAAAATCTTAGTTTTCCAACATATACATGGTTTTCCTTCTGTGAAAGTGCATGTGTACGTATACACAACTCGTAACAGTGAAATTGCATGTATACGTAGCTTGGTCAAGGTGAACTTGCATATACCTCTCTTTCTTCATTATGTGTAGTCTGATATGTAATTCTTTGCTCTTAACCTGTTGTTTTGTGATCTTTCATCTAAGTGAGTTACCATCAAGGACAACACCTGTATCATAATTCCAACAATCTCCCCTTTTGGACTTAATGGCGAAAACAACACCAAGTCACTCTCCCCCTTTGACATCAAGGGCAAAGGGTCATGCTCCCCCTTTGACATACATTATACTAATCATGCTCCCCCTGAGTACATGTTGAATTCTTTGATATGCTAAAATGTATTTATTGAGTTCCAATGATTGAGTCCATGTTCCCCCGAGCACAAGAAAAGTCTGCAAAAAGATTTTCTAAAACAATAACATGACTCTATACATACATCACCAATGACCTTCCTATCACCAATGACTCATACATACATCCATCTCCCAACCAAGTGGGGATATACCAAATTTAACTCATCCACCCAACCAAGTGGAGATATACCAAATTTGACTCATCCACCCAACCAAGTGGGGATATACCAATTGTTTATTCATGACAAAAACAAGAAATATTACATCATCCATCCCATGTAAAGTGGGGATATAAATTACATCATTTGTCCAAGAAGACCCATTCAAATGTATGAGAAGACATATCACACCCTAGACTTTTACATGACTTGAGCAGACAATGGTATAAATATCTGAAGCCATGGCTGGACTCAGCAACCATAATGCCAACAATGTTGAATATACGTGAAGGCTAATGCTCCCCTTGAACCGGTGCTACCTGTGCATTGTTAATAGGTCAAAGATCAAGGTATCTTTGTTAATCATATAAATTAATGAATAAAGCATATCATCAATATCAGTCAGAGCACCCATATCAAAGCTTGCCCCACTGTTTTTATTGCCTGAAAAATATATATGCTCCTTAACCCATAGAAACTTGTGTGTGTACGCGACTACACTTCAAGAAACACGCGTATAATCAATTTTTTTCTGAAAAGTGTGATTTAACAGCAGGATGGGGCAGGAACTACTCCCATCTTTTGTCAGAGATATTCAAATGTCTCTCTGGGTAGTGGTTTAGTGAATATATCTACAACCTTTTCTTTGGAGGGAACATATTCCAATTTGACCTTTTGTTCAAGCACTTGTTCACGTAGAAAATGGTATTTGATGGGTATGTGCTTGGTCTTGGAGTGCATGACTGGATTCTTTGAAATACTAATTCCACTTGTATTATCACATAGAATGGAGATGGGTGGAGTACATGTGATCTAAATGTCTTGTAATGTTTGCATCATCCAAAGTACTTGTGTGCAGCAAGATGCAGCAGCCACATATTCTGCTTCAGCTATAGATAACAAAATTGAACTTTGTTTCTTGCTGAAGAAAGACACTAACCTGCAACCCATTTAGAATGCACCGCCACTAGTGCTTTTTCTGTCATCAACAATTCCTGCCCAAATTTGCATCTGTATATGCATGAAGAGTAAGATCTGTATCTTTAGGATACCAGAAACCAAAGTTATGTGTTCCTTGAAGATATTTGAAAATCCTTTTGACTGCTTGAAGATTTGATTCCTTTAGATTTTCTTGGAATTTTCCAACTCTTCCTACTACATGCATGATGTTAGGTCGAGTACCTGTTAGAAAAAGTAGATTGCCAATCATGGGTCTATAAGTTGGTTGATGTACTGCTATTGATTCATCATTTTGAGCTGAGACTGCACCCTGTTACCATTGGGGGATATACATGTTTATAATCTTCCATGCCATACTTTTTCAAGATCTTTTTGAGATATTTGGTTTGTGAAAGAAAAATACCATATTTATTTTGTTGAACTTGTAGACCAAGAAAATAAGTAAGCTCACCAAGCAAGGACATTTCAAATTCTTGTTGCATTACTGAAGAAAAATTTTGACTCATGGATTCTTCATTGCTACCAAAAATTATATCATCAACATAAACAACAACTATTAGCAATTTATCAGTGTCAATCTTTGTATATAGATTGTTATCTGCTAACACTTTTGAAAAACCCTGTTGATGTAGATATTTGTCAAGACAATAATACCAAGCCCTTGGAGCCTGTTTCATACCATAGAGAGCCTTTTTGAGTCTGCATACAATTTTTTCATCATTTCCAAAAATGAATCCTTCTGGTTGTTCAATATAAAATTCTTCTTCTAAATCTCCATTAAGGAAAGAGGACTTTACATCTATTTGATATACTTTGAATTTCTGAAAGATAGAAAGAGCAAGAAACATTCTTATGGATTCAAGTCTAGCAACAAGTTTTTCTTCAAAATCTACACCTTCTTGTTGAGCATACCCTTTACAAACAAGCCTGACCTTGTTTCTAATGACTTTTCCATTTTCATTCAACTTGTTTTTGAATATCCATTTAGTTCCTATAATATTTTTATCATGAGGTCTAGGAACTAATTCCCAAGTATTATTCTTTTCAATTTTCTCAAGTTCCTCATTCATGGCCTTGACCCAACATTCATCTTTGCATGCTTCATTTACATTTTGAGGTTTGGTGGAGGATATTAATGCTAGATAGTTTGAGGATTTTGTAGTACTTCTTCCTGTCTATACACCTACCTCTTTTTCCCCTAAACTTTGGGTTTCTGGATGATTTCTATGAATATAATTGGATAGATTCCTTTCTTCTACCATTATCTCTTCTTCTGATGCTTTATTGGTTTCTTCTTCAATATCATCATGATTTGATGTGGGAAAATACTCCCCATCTTCTTCATTTTCATATTCCTTTGTTTTTGTTTTTTTTTGGATTTTTTCATGCTTCATCAACTACAACATCAATACCTTCAACAATTTTCCCAATTATTTTATTATAATATTTATATCCTTTACTTCAGGGAGAGTAACCAAGAAGAACACCTTCATCTGCTCTAGGTTCAAACTTACCAAGTTTTTCATCAGTTCTTTTGATATAACATCTGCTTCCAAAAACTTTAAAAATATTTTACAGTAGGAGCCTTACCATACCAAAGTTCATGTGCAGTTTGAGTGTTGTTTACCCAAACATTTTCTTGGTTGAGAATAGTTACGGCGGCGAATGTAGCTTCGCCCCAGAAGGTTGCATGAGTTCCAGATTCATATAGCATAGCTTGAGCCATTTGTTGAACAGTCTTGTTCATTCTTTCTAACACTCCATTTTGCTGAGGAGTCCTTGCAGTGGAGAACTACTTTTTTATTCCATGTTGTTCAAAAAAGTCAAATAATTCATCTGAGGTAAATTCCCCTCCTTGATCAAATCTGAGGCATTTGATTTTGCAATCTGATTCATTTTCAACCAAAGCTTTGAAGGCTTTTAACTTTTCAAATGATTCATCTTTATTCTTTATAAGACCTATCCAATACATTCTGGAAAAATCATCAACGAAAAAAATGAAATATTCTTCTCCACAAGGTGACTTTTTCCTTGATGGTCGACATGAATCAGTATGGACAAGTTCAAGAGGCTTACTAGCTGACCCTTCATTTTCAATGAAGTGGCTCTGGTTTTCTTACCGAATTAACATGGTTTTCATATTCTATTTTCAGGGATGTTGATCTCTGGAAGATCACGAACAGCTTGGAATTTGCATGCTTTTCTTATTTGAGAAAAGCTTAGATGTCCCAAAATTCTATGCCATAGCCAGTTTTCATCATTTTTTGCTTAGATAGAATTGTTGTTGTCCTCCCTTGAGTATGTATAAGTTTTTTGGATTTCTTGTGCCTTTGATCATGGTTTCTCTTGTATCGAGCTCACGAACAACACATCCATTTGATCGAAACACCATTTCATTTACTTGATCACACATTTGACTCGCACTCAACATGTTATGCTTTAGATTTTCTGCATACATAACATTCCCAGCTTTAACCTTTTCTTTCAAGGAAATAGAGCCTTTACCTTTTATGACAGTATGAGTGTCATTTCCAAATGAGACATTCTTTTCCTTTTACAAGGCATTATATGAGTGAATTTTTTCTTTGTCACTTGTTATGTGTTTTGAGCATCCACTGTCAATGTACCACTAATTTTCTTGTCCTTCTGCATAGAAGGCTATACCACATCTTTATGTTTGAGGTTCTTTCCTTCTCCATATCTTGGGATTTAATGGAGTTTTCTCCTTTTGAGATGTTTGCCGAAATTTGCTCCTGCATTTAGATTCTTCATGGCCAAAGTTGTTACAGATTAAGAATTCTATTTCATTTTCAAGAAGAGAAAAGTTATTATAAGAACTTTACTTGATCCTTGTCACATTCCTTTGATTTCGTGCTTCTCTAGTCATGATGGTTTTGTAAGCAACACATTTAGCAGCTTTGTGTACAAAATTATGACATGAGAAACATTGACCATTAAAGAAGTTCCCGAGATTATCAAATCTATTCACCTGGTGATTATAGTTTCTATTGATATTCATCTTTGAAGTAAATTGAGTATGATTTACCTTAGTTTGGTTGTAGCTTCTATTCAACCTTGAAGAAAATTGAGCCTAATTTACCTGGGGATCTGCTTTATGCCTTTGTTGATGATTGTCATACTGTTCACTGTTCTTTGTTGCATCAAGATAGCTTTTAGTGGAGGTTGATGGCTTCCGTGATTGATATGCTTCTTCAGTATATCCAAGATCTGTCTTTATCAAAGGATAACGTTGCACTTTGATAATTTCATTTAAAGTGTTTGACCCTTTAGCAAATCTAAGATTGAGAGATTTTGCTTTCTCAAGATCCTTTCTTAGACCCACAATTTCACATTCTAGTTTTTCATTGTGTTTTTCTTTATTAGAAGGTTGGTATGTCAAGGTATATATAACCATATTCATTTCTTCTAAAAATATTTTGAGTTTAGATATTTCTTAATGAAGGTCATCTTCTTCTAAAGCATCCCAAAAATTATCATCATCATAAGCCATTAGAAGTCTATAATCATTACTATTTTCATCTTCATCACTATTTGATAAACCATCGCTATCTTCATAAGAATAGTAACTCTTTTTACTTACGACTTGTTTTCTATTCCATTTTGCATATTCCTTCCCTTTATCAGATTTAGTTTATGAGGACATTTGGCTGCATAATGATCGACTCTACCACATGAAAAACATTTGAAGGATAGTTTACCTCTAAATATTCTAGAACCCCATTGAAGTTTCTTGAAAAAGTTTACTTCATCTTCTTCTTCTTAAATATGTCATGATTCATTAAGTTCTTCATTTCCTTTTGCTGAAGCTTTAAATCTGGCTTTTCATAGATCTGATGGAACTCGTTGTCTCATTTCAAAGGCAGTTAAGATTCCATGAAGCTGTGTCATGGTGATAGTCTGCAGATCCTATTTTTTTTCTATGGCAGACACTTTTGATTCAAATTTAGCAGACAAGGATCTTAAAACTTTCTCAACTAAGGTAACATCCTTTATATCTTCACCTAGATTATTCATACAATTGACAACCTCATCTATACGTAAGAAGCAACTACCTATACTTTCATCATTATGCATCTTAAGAGTTTCATATTGAATTCTGAGAGTTTGAAGTTTAGCACATTTTACCTGCGATTCTCCTTCGTAGCTCAGAATGATTTTGACCCATATTTCTTTGGCTGATTTGAGATGCATAACTTTGATAAACTCTAATTGTGACAACCTTCCCAATAATGTATTGGCAGCCCTAGCATTGGTTTCATATTTCTTTTTACCTGTTGTATCTATAGGAATTGCTGATGGAAATGTATATCCTCCTTCCACAATTTCCCAGACATCTGTTCCAAGTGATTGTAGATAGGTTGTGGTTCTTATCTTCCAATAAACAAAGTTGCTCCCATCAAATATTGGTGGTCTGATGGATCCTACGTTTTCTTGATTACTCATGATGATGGATCTCCCTTCAAGCGATCAAGCTTCTTCTGAAGGACCTGCTCTGATACCAATTGTTGGAAATAATACTGATGGGGGGGTGAATCAGTATTTGTAAATCAACATTATTTCATTTCCATAAACAGATTTTTATACGCTACTTCAACTAAGTGAACCAGAATGTACACGTGACTGTACTTAAAGAAACCAGCGTATATGCAGAGAACTTTTGATTTACCCAATTTATCATGCATCGAACTTTAACCAGTATGTCAGAGATTAATTAGACAATGCAGTAAAAGGAGAATAAAGCATTACACATAAGCATCACACATGAACACCAAGATATAAGGTGGAAATCTAATGTGGGTTAAAACCACCTGCTGTTGTCCTCTCTGTCTTCTTTGAATAATAAGAAAAATATGTTTACAATCTTGTACTGGTGCAGACTTATATGAGTACCCAGGCTTCTACCCGCAAAAGGCTGCAACCTTCTCGCGTTTTCTAGCTTCTACTGGAAGGGAGCTACAACCCTCTACCTCTTGTACTAGATAATATGTTTACTAGTACGTAGGTTCCACCCTACAGAAAACTACACTCTTCTACCAGGGACCACAATTCATGAATTTTCATATTGGATACTCCTGGAACACAACTCCATAATCTGAAGGCCACGTTTCATTCAATTTTCATACTGGACCCATCAACAACATCATAGCTACAATACAATCATCAAGTACATAAACCACACTAGAACTCCTGAATCTGATCATTCAGAATACTGTCACCAGAATACAGTCGCCAGAATAGAACCCAGAACTCTGAAACAACAAACAGAAACAAGTGAAACATTCTTCATAAGGTATACACTACTTCCCTATGTCGAACCAGCATGTGTACGTGCCTTTATCAAAGCCAACCAACATATACATATGTAAATGTTAATTCATAATTTTATAGCTATTCCAAACTTTAGTTATACCCATATAATGACATTTACAAAATAATACATGCGTAAGTATTCATATCTAGAATATACATGAGCAAAACCATGTAATGATAATTCATTTTAAGCCTTAAGATCCCGATCCATCATTAGATCTATTCCCTCATCAACTGCTAAGGTTCATCCTTGGTTCAGATCCAACAATGCACCATACTTGCATACTGGATCTCACACTTCATCAGATATTCCATACTTGCACACCTAGTCTAATGATATTCTCCTCCTTTTATATTTTTAGGCCTTTCTCAATACCATGGACCAAAACCACTTAGGACCAACACCTTGGACCCAATACCCAGGGTAAATACCTCGGACCAAAAGCTTAATTTTCCAACATTTCCATGCTTTTCCTTTTGTGAAAGTGCATGTGTACGTATACGCAACTTGTATACAATGAACCTGTGTGTATACGTAGCTTGTTTAAGGTGAACCTGTGTATACCTCTCTTTCTTCATTTTGTGTAGTCTAATCTGTAATTCTTTGTTGTTAACCTATTGTACTGTGATCTTTCATCTGAGTGAGTTTCCATCAAGGACAACACCTGTATCATAATTCCAACAAAAAATGAATACAATGATAGCAAAACAAAATCAAAGGCTTATAATGTAAAAATAGGCTAATAAAATGTGACAATCAAAATGGATAAAGTTTGGAATCCTCATTGGGTAAAGCGAGAAAGTGACGGAGAAGAGTAGAACGAGGCTTGGATTCTAAGTGATGGTGGGTCAAAACGAGGGATTCCAAGAAGAAAGTAAGTGAGACGTTTCATGGATACAAATATGAAAAGAAAGTGCTAAACTAGGGCATCCATGTATAGGTAGCCTTTATCGCCATGTTATGATGTGCATAAATGAGAGGCTAATGTCACAACTTGACATGTTCGAACCTAAGGCATATTGATGGCACTAACAGTCAATCATAAAATGGAGATGATGATATGTGACCTACCCCTACATGCCAAGTTCAAGAGAAATGAACCTAAGGTCCAACAGATGTCACAATAGAAACACCACCCTATCCAGTAAAATTCGTCTAGGAAGACTAGACCCATGATCAAATCACATAATGAAAGAAATAAAAAATGGAGTAGGTAAACATATGACCATATATTTTTGGTTTTATGATGTTTTGTATTTTTGGCATATATGATGTACTAGAAAAGAGTTTACGCCAGACACCAAACCAAAAAAAGACAAAACAAATCACACTCCTATCATCAATATGTACAACTATAACTTAGAATAATAGGTCACATCAAAGTGGGCCCACTACTGGGTACAAGCCAAGCATTTACATACATGAATGCATGGAGGAGTGGAGGTATCATATGGCTCAAAATAATGGAGCCATGCCATAGAAAATTGAACTTCACGATTCCTAAAGGTTGATGATGCCAGGTGTTAGTTTTGGTAGGTCAAGGATAAATTCTCTCCTTTAGACAATCTTCCTCATCAAGGAGGATCCCTACTAGCCCTTGGAGTAATTTATTTTGGTTAAGGAACAATATATTTCTAATATAGAAACCCACATGTGCATAAAGGACATGTCAACCCAAAATAGAAATTGGACACCCTTGGATGGTTATAAATACAAGTCAAGTGACCATCAATTGGAGGTCATAAATCTTTCTTCTTTCTTTGTTTTATCTGACAGAACTTTGAAGTTGGTTTGCAAACGTTGGTTTGCACAGGTCCAAATATGTAGGGTCCAAAGCTCACACATGTGATTAGGGTTTTTAGTTCTTAACCGCAGGGTGGCGACATGATATTTTCAGCTATAACCACACACACGCAAACCTATGCATGTGGTTGGAGGGTTTCAACCACACACATGTACACTCTCTCTATGCAGCTGGAAACCATGATTTTGTTTTTACAGATGACTATATATCATGACACTCGACCATAGGCTTCTGAATCATGATATTGAATGGTTATTGTTGGGTTCATACTTGAGATATTGTTTGGTTGATATTTGTTGGATAGCCTCATGGATAAAGAATTTGATTACTGTACTCTTTCTCTGGCAAAAAATTCAATGAACATATAATAAGAAGAAGATTTTGAAAGGGTTTCCCCCCTTGTGGGGTTTTCCCCTAGTCTCTAACCAATCCTAGTGTCTATCTATGTGAATTATTTTCTTCTATTATTCCTTTATGTTCTACCTACATTGATGATGATATTATTCTTTATATATAATTTCATATCTTGTTGAATAATGTTATGATGTTGTGGAGTCATTTCAATGTGTAAATAATGGAATGAAATCATGTAAAGCAGAGAACAATATATCCCTAAGAAAAATTAACATGGTATTAGAGGTGGGCTAAAGAAAATTCATTGAAGAACACCACTTTTAGGACACCAGTGATGGAAGCAAGAGAATATGGAGGAGACCTAAAATAATGCTAGGGTTTGAAGGAAACCATAGGCAATATGGTTTGATGGATTTCATGAGATTAGGGTTTGGAAGAAACCCTGAAGTATGAAAATGGGTTTAGTTATGTAGTCTTGAAACTTGAGCATGATTAGTAAAGGAGTTTCCCTAGCACTTGTGATAGATACAATATAACCCTAGATGTGCTAGTCTCAATTAGGCCTATTTGTTGATGAAGTCGATGGAAATATTGAAGATAACATTGTTGCATGGATAATGGATAGTACTGACTCTTGAAGGCTAGTTCAAGAGGGATATGATCACCTCTCAATAACGATAAGTACCATTTTATATTTATCTTACTTATTTGTGAATCTATTCTTGTTTAGGTTTATTGATTTGATTATTTCTTCCTATATATTAGAGTATGTGAATAATTCTAACCTGCAAAGGAGATGTGATAAGCAGATACTTCTTGAGGATCATCTAAGGTGTTGGAAGAAAAGAGATAGTGTTAGAAAAGGAAAGAGGTTCCTGAGGAAATCCTTTGGAATTTTTCAAAGTAACATCCAAAAATTACAAAATGAAAATGCTTCGGCTGCCAATAATAAATAAGAGCTAAAGTTGCAAAGATATCTTAATACTATGAGGTATGTATAGTGTATTATTTCATTGTTGTGATTTAGCTACAAGGTTGGAAGGCAATTTAAGCCCTAAGGTTTGTTGAGAATATCACCTTCATAAAAGACTCATGCATGCATATAAAAGTAAGTTTTATTTCTGTTACATATTGGTGCTCTTGATATTTGGCAAGTATCTTACAATAGTATCAAATATGGTGGATTTTTTTTTATAAAGCTAGTTATAAATATTGATTTTGATATATGGTAACTTCATACTATTTTTAATGCTTATGAGAAGCATAGTAACCTTGATGATAAAAGTGTGACAATAAGATTTATACTCTATAGCTTCTTGTTGACCTTGGTTAGGATTTTATAAACTTAGTAAATTTGACAATGTGACAAAAATGGATGCCATTGCATGATGTTAGGGAAAAATTTAGGGGCGAAATTTCGGAAATGGGCTATTTTTTGGATATTTCTTAAAAGCATATTTGCCAATTTGGTTTAAAAAATCACATTTTCTTACATATATATATGATTAAATGGATGATATTCACCAAAAAATTACCAATTTAATAGTAAATTACATGTTTTTTATTGAATATTCTCCTATATTCTATACGTATGAATTTTCAAATCATAATAGTCACCTACAATCCTATATATAGGAAAAATATTAAATCCTTAAAAAATACCTTGCTTGATGTGATAATTGATGTGTGATTATGATCCTTGAAGTATGAAGATATACCTTTATGACACTATCTTTGATGAAATATTCATATATGACAATAATGAAAAATCATGATGATTTATTATGACTGTGATATAGTTTGACTCCATAACCTAGGAGTCTTGCTAATGCATGGAAGTAGTATGATAGATATGTTGATGCTTTGAATGATGATGATTGTAGTGGCTTCCCATTCAGAGGGAGAAACTCTTCATGATATTTTAACACCTATTATTATTTGAAAACAAGACACTTGACTATTGAAGGAATAATTATGGTCATGAATAAACCTCTGATGTTGTGGAAAACACTTTGGCAAGTTTTGAACTGAGCAAGAGAGGTTTCTCCTAATCCAATCCCCATTTGATGGGAGAAAGGCTTAAGGTTGTAGTTATAGGCCTCCCAACCGAAACGAAAAAGGCCTATGGGTGTAGCTAAGCTTGTAGGATACAAAAAAATGAAAACCTTTTGCATGAAACCAGGAGCACACTAAGAGTATGACATACATACAGACATGGAGAAAATAACAGAGAGTTCTATGAGAAATGAAGTTTGACAAACAATGAGATATAAATAATATTTGAATTATTATAGAGAATGTGAAGGTCTTCACTAATCCTGTGTTTGAAGGGGACTTGAATATGCATATCAGTATGTCAGAGCTAGTATATGACAGTATTTGGTACAAGTTGCAAGGGTTGGACAAGATTTGGCTTATTGGCTTGACATGATATAGATGGGTAGTATTGGATTTTTGACATGATGCTTGACAATCCATAGATATGTTTTGGCTTATCGATTCATTGAAATCATAGTGATAGAAAGTTAGGGTTTCAATGATATTTAGTACTTCACAATGGTGATTTTCCTTGATGAGGCATAGTGACTCTCAATGATTAAATTCGGTATTTAGTATTGATTATGTATTGGCAACATTTGCATTGGCACATTGATTTAAGTGTAAACAATTGTGATTGAGTATGTAGTGATTTTTATTGCATAATTCTCACAATGAATGGATAAAACTTATATGACTTATCCTTGATGTATAATGATAGAAATAATTCATATCATGATTATGCAGATGGTATGATGAAGTTTGATATTGCTTCATGATAGTTTCCAACAGGACAAATAGATAATGTCATAACCTGGTTTTTGGGTGTGAGCTCTTCTTGGCACCTAGTCCAAAGAGATTGTCAATGATATTGGGAGAAACATTTATAGCTTTGATATTAGTTTTGGTTTGGAATTTAAGGCTTGATAAATATACTTAGTTTATTTGATTACACAATATTAATTTGTTTGAAGGGTTGGTCAAAATTATGTTTGCAGAAAGAATTATATTGTTTGAAGAAAGCTTCTAGAGCCTAGAATGTCTACATTGATAGTTATGTTGTAAATCCTGGAATATGTACCAATTTGAACATTTACCTCAAATTGGTCCAAGCTATGCCTTTGGTTTCAGTTTTGGATGTTGGCGATCTCTTCCTAATAAGTAACAAACCTTTGATGATCAAAGTAAGAGGGAGTTGGCCTCTGAAGTTCGAGATGAAGAATCTTCACATCATGAATGTTTTGGGAATCATGATTGGTGTTAGTCAACAATCACATCGCCAGAGATAAGGATCCATGAGAGGCAGTTAGTCCATGTTGCAAAACACATGGGGAGTGTTGGTTTATCCAATGTTCAACAATATTCCACCCAATGCGAGTTGAGCGTGTTTCAAACTTGTGACCTACACTATGATACCACTTGTTGGGAATCACGATTGCCATTATCCCAAAACTTGCAAGTGTTAGTCAATGATCGCATCACCAGAGATAAGGATCCATGAGAGGCGGTTAGTCCATGTCGTGAAACACAGAGGGAGCGTTGGTTTATCCAATGCCCAACAGAATTATCTTTTGGGATTAGAATTTTGGAAAAGGAAAATATATAACGGAGCTATTGGAGAGAATATTTGGAAATTGGAAATGAAAATCCTTAGGCACCCTGATGGAATTGGATTTCAAGAAGTTATGCAGAGATATTTCTAAACCTGACTTGACCTCTGAAAATTTTTGAGGCATTTTTGTTCTGTGTGAACACTCATCTAGATATATGTTTTCCAAAGAACAACCTGAGTCAATTCATGATTAAGCCACTTCATACACATTGGGTTGATTACGAGCACATTTTAAGATATTTCCATGGGATGATCAATCTTGGTTTGAACTATACTTGCAAAGATGTATGAATACATAGATACACTAATGCTGACTGGTCTGGAAATCATTCTTGATAGGGATAACACATTTACTATTTTATCTTGGGATCTACCATGATATTTTGGATGAGATAGAAGTTTGTAACTTTAATCACAATAAGTACATTGTTGCTAGCATGGCTAGTTGTGCGGTAGGCTGGTTGAGGAATCTCTTTGGAGAGTTGTTTGAGCATGTTCTAGATATGACAATGATACATTGTAATAATAAAGAGTGGGATCTGATTGACAGAAAATATCATATATTGTTGAGGCTGAGATATCTTCATACATTGAGACAATATCGTTATATGTAAAAAACTTAGGCTTATGGTTGCTACCTTCGTGAGAGGGAGAAAGGAATAATAAGGTATCCTTTTATGTCATATATTTTTTCTAACAAAATATTTGATTTGATGTCATGCATGAATAGGAAAAAAAATGATTATTGATCTGAGTAATCTATGAGGTGTTATGCTTGAAATTTTCAGTGAATTGTTTGAGCAAGTATTGGATATGAGCACATTGATATATTTCTAATCTACAAAGAGCAAGGATGATGGAGGAAATTGAGCTAGCTCTTACCCCTATATAATCTCATAGGGTAAGGAATTGAGACAAAGATATTTTGGGGTTGAGGGATCTTTGGAAAATAGGGTATCCCCTCTATCTTTCACCCATAGGGTTGAAGATGAGGCTCACCTATCTTGGTCTAGTAAAGTATACCCCAGTTGGCATCATAGCCACAAGTTGGGATTGTTGGGATTGTAGCTCCCTATCTCACCAACAAGTTAAAAAATATTGCGGGTGTGTGATCCTTACCTTTGGTAAGTCAAGTATCTCCCCCAAGCTTGATTATGATGCAGGTGTTCAACCACATGACCCTTGAGGGTCATTGTTCAAAATATCAGTAGGAAATAGGGTGGATGAGATATTGTATATCAACTATTGCTCAACATAGGGAGGAAGAAGTATTCTCCGCTATGATATGACTTGGGGTAAGAGTGTCCCATGTGACCTTCCCCACTATCATAGACATGAAGTGAGAGTGTTCCATAGGACCTTCCTCATTATCATTGGGTTCCAGGTTGAGATAATTTCGCTGATATGGTTTTTGGTTGAGTAGGGATCCTTGATGTTTCCCAAGTAGTAGAATTGGGCTCCCCACTCACAGATGATTCCAGGTGGTAGCAATGGTTCCTCAATGAATAGAGGGTGGTATCTTGGACTCCCATTCAATGTAAAATTATTCTTCTTTTAGATTTGAGAGTGTTCAGGGATATGAGTAGAGATAATCATACATTCAAACAATATAAATACGACATAATATAAACCAAACACTCAAACACTATTAGACGACGTAATAAAACATTCAAGCACCAAGTAGACAACATTAGAAAAGTAGAAGATAAGCATAGATGAGCATATATAAGTAGAGATACGACAAGATGATTAGTGATGATATTTGTTGTTGAGATACTTATGATGGTAAATATGTTGCCACCTGTAGTTTCTCCCTATTTTAGAGGGAGTGTTAATTTTGGTAGCTCAGCGACAAATTCCCTCCTTTTTACAATATTCCTTAACAAGGAATACCCCTACTAGCCCTTGGAAGAATTTAATTTGGTTAAGGAAAATTATATTTCTAATATAGAAACCCAGATGTCTACAAAAGGACAAGTCAACCCAAAAGTGAAATTGGACACCCTTGGATGGCTATAAATGCAAGTCAAGTTACCCTCATTTGAAGATCATCAATGATTCTACTTTCTTTGTTTTGGCTCGCACAAGTCTGAGGTTGGTTCACACAGGTCTGAAATTGTAGGGTCTGAAGTTGGCATGTGTGATTAGGTTTTTGCTTCTCGGTTGTAGGGTTTCCATAAGGAATATTCGGCTACAGTTGCACACACATAAACCTATGCTTGTGGTTGGAGGTTTCAATCACACATACATACACTCTCTCCATGTGGCTGGAAACTAGGAATTTATGTTTACAGTTGATAGAAGATCATGACAGTTTATCATAGGTTTATGAACCATGATATTTATCAACATTATTATTGGTTAATCCTCGGGATTTTTATGCAACCATATGACAAATAATAGATCAACGACTTAAAAATTATCTTCTTCGAAGGGGGATCCTCCTTTACATTACATAAATGAATAATTCTTGGATGATACAAATGATAAGACCTCCTTTGTATATATAGGAGTCTAAGGGGTCATGATATAATCAGAGCCTACATAACAATAATAATGTAAGGGCACAACAATAACAATAAGAGGGACACACTATTATTATAAGGACCTAACAAAGATATTGTTTGGTTGATATTTTCTAGATAGCCTTGTGGATAAAAAATTGTATTATTGTACTCTCTCTTTGCTAAAACATTTAATGACAATATAATAAGAATAATAATTTGAAAAAAATTTCCCCCTTGTGGGGTTTTTCCCTCGCTTATGACCATTCCCAGTGTCTCTATATGTGAACAATTTTCTTCTATTGTTCTTTTATGTTCCGCTGAATTGATGATGATATTGTTCTTTCTATATAATTTCATATGTTGCTCAATAATGTTATGATCTTGTGGGGTGAATTCAATGTGTAAATAATGAAATGGAATTACCTAAAGAAAAGAACAACATAACCCTAACAAAAATTAACACCAAGGAACACTAAAACCAAAACGTTATAAAGAATGACCCGAGAACATACAAAGTGAGTGATCTCGCAAGCTAGTGGAGCTTTGTGACAAGGATAGTTAATACATAGTGGGGGTACAAGGCACTCGTCAATAGGTGCAGATGAGTTGTTCAGCATTAGACATCCAAGACTTGACTTGGTCCATCGGTAACAATTTCAAGGAGAGTCAAGGAGGTGCCCCTTGTGTAGATACAAGATTTTGTTTTCCAATCTCTACCTTTTACAATTCGTGGAGACTAGAGGCATCAAGATGCATAATCCACCTAGGATGATCAATAGGTGAATCCATGACCTCGAATATCCACCTCCAAAACTGATTGTTACGGTTTTGGGATCAAATTGACCTCTAACTGTATCATTCTCTTCTCCTAATTTCATTCTGTTAATGTTGAGAGTTAGGGTTTTTAGGGTTTATCTCTGTTACATGACCATCCCCTAGTTTTGGCTTTTTATCTTGGCTATAAACCTTTTGAGAGTTTAGCAATGGCTTGAGTTCTTTGAACCATGGTCATTGTTACTGAATTCTTGAACCATATGAAGAATGTGCTGAGCGTTTTCATAATGTTTGTTGGTTCAAGTTTCTGCAACTTCTTAGGGTTTTAGTCAAGGTGTGGATGAAGTTTTTGCCTCTTTATTCAATGGCAAGAAGTCTAAAGTGGAAAATATCAAAATTGTTTTAGATGTCAATTTTATAGCAGAAGCAACTGACCTACCTCTTGATGGGAAAAATGGTCGAAGAAATGAATAGTTCATGATATTTCCTGGAGGAGGTTGTAGGAAAAGAAGAATAACGCTTATAATGTGAAAGGTATGCCGATTACCTACCTTAAACCAAAGGGTCGAAACATAATTTTGTTTTTGTGCCATTATATAACTTGCGAGGGACATTACAGTCTAGTCTTCCTTTATCAAATAAGGATTATAATGGTATTTTTAGGCTATAAGTTGAATTTCCTTTCTTTCTACATGTGTGTTTGGCTACAATTTCCTCTGTTTACCAGAAGCAATGCCAAAATGTTAAGCCATCTCTCATTCACTATAGTTTTATAGGTGGGTGAGCATCTAGAAGTGCCTTCCTAGACACAAGGTTGATCTTTTGGATTTCCACAACATAAGCAAGATAGGATGTTTCTCCACTATTGACTTATTGTGCTTTCCTGTTGTTTGGGTTCAAATTAGGTTTGGTAGGAATCTGAGGTTGATTAGGTGGGTTAATGTGGGGTAGTTGTGGTTGAGATGGAGTTGGAGGAAACAAGGCACAAGGTTGGGATACCTAACACCTCCATTGATCCGGATTTAAATAGCAATGCAAAAAAATACATAGATAACCACATACACAAAGATGCAGCAGAAATAATACTTCATTTCATTAATGTAAGATACTAAAATATGCTTATAAACAGAAATCGAAATAAACCAGCTAAGGCGATGGTAGCTTATCTCTAACAAGAGATGTAGCGACTACATGCCTCTGAACTATGTTACAATGAGTCTCGAAGGCCTATTTATTGTTGAGAAATAATGGAAAACCCTTAATATCCCAAAACCTAACCCTAGAAGATGAAATGCCAAATTGTGGGCCCCGTTTTGGGTAAGTTGGTATATCAACTTCTCGGGGTCGTCGCTTTGGCACCCAATCTCCGTTTGAAGTGCACAATAGCTCTTTAGAAAGATCCGTCCAAGAAATACAACTTTTAGAAGAGAAACATCAGTCCATGGACACATGTTGCTCCCAAATTTCCAAAAAAAGTCGTTTAGGGCCTCAAAACGGCTCCGAAAGTTCAGGACCCAAAAAATTGCTAAAAATAGTAAATTGTGCTACAATTACAGAAACTAAAAAAATGAAAGAGAAATTTTTGGGGTCCAAGTGGGATAGGTGAGTGGCCACCAACATCCACCTGGATCATTCCCCCCCCCCCCCAGAACAAATGGTCCCCACGATGTTGAGTCCCTCCATCTGCTGAACTTGGTCCTTGTTGAGCTGTTCTGCAACCTTGTTATGTCCAGTAATGGTTGAAAGCATGGTCCGATGATAGTCCACATTGAACACTTGGTGAAAGAGAAGGAATGGGTGAATGTTGTGCTCCAAAGCATTGTTTCCCACAACCTTGGTACTGTTGTAAAGACCATGTCGGAGTGGTCTGAGCTTCTGACGAGCTCTGGTAAGGCATTCTTTCCATCGATGCCACCAAACTTTGTCGCCCACCTGAAACTTGTGTGGTACCCCTGTGGGTGAGGAGAAGTTGTTCTTGTGTTCTTCCATGACCATATCCCTTTATTGTTGCTGCTGTGTGGAGGACCCCTTCACGGGGGTCATGGATGGGGTGACGATCTTCCCCTTACTTTGGGAGCGAACCAGATAGAAAATGGATTTCCTAGTCTAGGAGATGAGCTTGTTCCCTTTCTTAGTAGTGATCAAAGAGGTGGTCGTACGTGGGGCTACCTCTGGTATCTTGTATAATGAATTACCCAAAGAAATAATGACAGTGCGAGGCCTTGACTCATACACAATATGTCGCCTCCACAAGTATGGCTGGCCTAATAGTACGTCACAAACATCCAGAGGTGTAACATCACACAATACCTCATCTGTGAAGGGCTTGATGCTGTAGGGAAGGCGGAACTGCTGGCGAACTTTGAGATCTCATCCTTAATGAAGCCACCCGATACTGTATGGATGCAGGTGTGGTGTAGTCGGTAGGCCCAACTGCTTCATGACCTCTACTAAAATGAGGTTATTTTTGCTACCACTGTTGACAATGAATTGCAGTGGCAAACCCTTCACCCACATATCTGAGTGGAAAAGACGCTCCCGCTCCTCTGGGTCTTCGGGCTCATTCTTCTAGATCTTGGCAGTGGCAACAGTGACGTTGGGCTGTGCATCAATGATCTGCTTCCATTTGCCATTCCCCTTGTCAAGTTTTGACTCAGGGTCGGAACACGCCTCTGACTCTTAAGCCTTCAACTCAGCCACCAGCGACTGCTTGGTCTGGCACTCACTTGTGCTATGAGTGCGACTCTTGTGGAACTCACACCACTTTCATATGTCCTTCTTCGACTTCATAGTGTTTTTCTTTTCTTGCAGCTTTGACAGGTTGTCTTGGGTCATCCCACCTTGGATTTGTCCTTTGGTCTTCGGATTTGCATATCCGAAGTCTCGCTTCTTATGTTTTAACTTTTTCTCAATTTTGACAGTGTAGCGGTATGCCATGCCAAGCGAGGAGATGTTCAGGAACTCCATCTCTTCCTGGATGTATCTATGTAGGCAGCCCCGATATTTGAGTACTAAATGCAGCTCCGAGTCCTTGATACCCAAGTGTGCGAAGGGTATGAAAAATGTTTGTGAACTCCAGCACATCTTGATCCCTTCCTTGCCATAGTGTGGTCCATTTGATGTATTTGTTTTCATATCTTTTGACAGGGAAGTACTACTCCTTGAAAGCATCTCGGAATGAATCCCAAGTGGGTGTGGCTAAAAATAGTGAGCCCCTACTTTCATTCTTCTACTTCCAGTAGGTTTCCCACCAATCCTTGACATGGGGGGCTGCTTTGAGAAGAGCAAAAACAATCTTTTCCCAACTCAAAATTTCATGAACATAAAAATAACCATCTAGCAGATTTAACCATTTATCTATGGCATCTGCGTCTATCCTCGAATACGGGGATTTCAAAATTAACTTGTACCATAAAGGGAATGGCGTTTCCAGAGTAGCTGTTGGAAGTCGATGTGTCACCTTTGGGTAGCTTCTGAAGGATCTACGCAAAGTTGTCCATCATCGCGTTCCTTTGTTGCTCAAGGACTTCTTCGAGCAACATTTTGATAGGATCTCCTACCCCCTCGTATTTCTTTTCATCCGCCATGGGAGGCCATCAGGGTTTGTGGGGCTGGTCTTGCAAAGGTTTAACCAGTTCAAGCCCTAACTCCTTATATCCCAACCTCGTTGGGGACATGCGGGTCTGAAATTCTAGGGTCTGAAGCTCACATGTGTGATTATGTTTTTGGTTCTCAGTTGTAGTGTTTCCATAAGGAATATTCGGCTACAGTTGCACACACATAAACCTATGCTTGTGGTTGGAGGTTTCAATCACACACACGTACACTCTCTCCATGTGGCTAGAAACTAGGAATTTATGTTTACAGTTGATAGAAGATCATGACAGTTTATCATAGGCTTATGAACCATGATATTTATCAACATTATTATTGGTTAATCTTTGGGATTTTTATGCAACCATATGACAAATAGATAGATCAACGACTTAAAAATTATCTTCTGAAGGGGGATCCTCCTTTACATTACATAAATGAATAATTCTTGGATGATACAAATGATAAGACCTCTTTTGTATATATAGGAGTCTAAGGGGTCACGATATAATCAGAGCCTACATAACAATAATAATGTAAGGGCACAACAATAACAATAAGGGGGACACACTAGTATTATGGGGACCTAACAAAGATATTGTTTGGTTGATATTTTCTAGATAGCCTTGTGGATAAAGAACTGTATTATTGTACTCTCTCTTTGCTAAAACATTTAATGACAATATAATAAGAAGAATAATTTGAAATTTTTTCCCCCTTATGGGGTTTTTCCCTCGCTTATGACCATTCCCAGTGTCTCTATATGTGAACAATTTTCTTCTATTGTTCTTTTATGTTCCGCTGAATTGATGATGATATTGTTCTTTCTATATAATTTCATATGTTTCTCAATAATGTTATGATCTTGTGGGGTGAATTCAATGTGTAAATAATGAAATGGAATTATCTAAAGAAAAGAACAACATAACCCTTACAAAAATTAACACCAAGGAACACTAAAACCACAAAGTTATAAAGAATGACCCGAGAACATAGAAAGTTAGTGATCTCGCAAGCTAGTGGAGCTTTGTGACATGGATAGTTAATACATAGAGGGGGTACAAGACACTCATCAATAGGTGGAGATGAGTTGTTCAACATTAGACATCCAAGACTTGACTTGGTCCATGGGTAACAATTTCAAGGAGAGTCAAGGAGGCGCCCCTTGTGTAGATACAAGATTTTGTTTTGCAATCTCTACCTTTTACAATTCGTGGAGACTAGAGGCATCAAGATGCATAATCCACCTAGCATGATCAATAGGTGAATCCATGACCTCGAATATCCACCTCCAAAACTGATTGTTACGGTTTTGGGACCAAATTGACCTCTAACTGTATCAAAATTGTTTTAGATGTCGATTTTATAGCAGAAGCAACTCACCTACCTCTTGATGGGAAAAATGGTCGAAGAAATGAATAGTTCATGATATTCCCTGGAGGAGGTTGTAGGAAAAGAAGAATAACACTTATAATGTAAAAGTTATGCTGATTACCTACCTTAAACCAAAGGGTCGAAACATAATTTTGTTTTTGTGCCATTATATAACTTGCGAGGGACATTACAGTCTAGTCTTCCTTTATCAAATAAGGATTATAATGGTATTTTTAGGCTATAAGTTGAATTTCCTTTCTTTCTACATGTGTGTTTGGCTACAATTTCCTCTGTTTACCAGAAGCAATGCCAAAATGTTAAGCCATCTCTCATTCACTATAGTTTTATAGGTCGGTGAGCATCTAGAAGTGCCTTGCTAGACACAAGGTTGATCTTCTGGATTTCCACAACATAAGCAAGATAGGATGTTTCTCCACTATTGAATTATTGTGATTTCCTGTTGTTTGGGTTTAAATTAGGTTTGGTAGGCATCTGAGGTTGATTAGGTGGGTTAATGTGGGGTAGTTGTGGTTGAGATGGAGTTGGAGGAAACAAGGCACAAGGTTGGGATACCTAACACCTCCATTGATCCAGATTTAAACAACAATGCAAAAAAATACAGAGATAACCACATACACAAAGATGCAGCATAAATAATACTTCATTTCATTAATGTAAGATACTAAAATATGCTTATAAACAGAAATCGAAATAAACCAGCTAAGGCGACAGTAGCTTATCTCTAAGAAGAGATGTAGCGACTACATGCCTTTGAACTATGTTACAATGAGGCAAAATATGCTTATAAACAGAAATCGAAATAAACCAGCTAAGGCGACAGTAGCTTATCTCTAAGAAGAGATGTAGCGACTACATGCCTTTGAACTATGTTACAATGAGGCTCGAAGGCCTATTTATTGTTGAGAAATAATGGAAAACCCTTAATATCCCAAAACCTAACCCTAGAAGATGAAATGCCAAATTGTGGGCCCCGTTTTGGGTAAGTTGGTATATCAACTTCTCGGGGTCGTCGTTTTGGCACCCAATCTCCGTTTGTAGTGCACAATAGCTCTTTAGAAAGATACGTCCAAGCACTACAACTTTTAGAAGAGAAACATCAGTCCATGGACCCAAGTTGCTCCCAAATTTCCAAAAAAAGTCATTTAGGGCCTCAAAACGGCTCTGAAAGTTTAGGACCTGAAAAATTGCTAAAAATAGTAAATTGTGCTACAATTACAGAAACTAAAAAACTGAAAGAGAAAGTTTTGGGGGTCCAAGTGGGATAGGTGAGTGGCCACCAACATCCACCTGGATCATT
>APFE031256454.1:11904-40404 GCA_000404065.3 Pinus taeda | reverse complement strand
AAAAAAAAAAAAAAAAAAAAAAAAAAAAGAAGAAAGAAAAAAGAAAAAAAAAGGGCGTGTATAAGCTTGAAAACCAATCATGGATTGGCAGTCTTATACAGAAAATATGGAGTGAAAATCAAGGGTACTTGACACTATATTTTCCAAAAAAATCTCTCCTCTCATGTTCTTTCCATCTTCATTCCATCTCACTCACTCATTCCATTTCATTCCACTTCCATTTCATTTTCATCATCATTCTCACTCCATTTTCATTCCATTCCATTTCATCAATAAAAGTCCCCTTTCATAACTATTTTCATTCAGCTATTTTCCTCTAAACTATCTTTGTGCAGATCAGGGGGTGTTGTTTCAGTTTCCGCAGCTGGCCACCGTTTCCACAGCTAGAAACAATTTATGCAGCCAGCATCACTCTGTTTTCAAAATAAAATCAACTGTTAGTACCAAAAGCATGCAATGCAGGTGTACGTGAGCTAAGGACATGGGGCATCTTCAAAATGTCAAAAAAAGGAGCAACTGGTTAGAAATCTTAAGCAAAGAATGACAAGTTTCCAAAGGTATGATCAAAACTCTCCATCAAACAACACTTCAAGTCATCATTATGTATAGTTATTAACCTATAACCGGTTCTTCTATGTGCAATGATTTAATTATTCACCCACTACCATTCCTATTCCGCAGTACCATACCATACACCTCGCATTCATTTTTCCTAACGGTCTTATGATTACTCCGAGTTCAAACTAAAAATGACTATACTTCTATTTATGACCCGTACTCTTAAGATGTGACCTATTGTATTACGGCTCTTCCCAGCCATAATTTCCGTAGCCGTCTACTTGAGATGTGTAAATCTCACATACAGTCACCTAACTCGGGAGAATCATGCCGTTACTCCACTCATATCATAACCCCCGCATATACTCATGCTTCATTTTATGAACTCGGTCACGGTCACCACTGCTCACCCATTGTTTTTCCTGTGATTCGGGCATTTCATCTGTTTCCGACTGCAGTCACTACAGTTTTCTTGACGCCTTGATTACAGCCACTACAGTCATCCTAAACCCTGATTACAGCTACTACAGTCTCTCCTAAAAACTCTGTGATAGAGCCATTCTTCCTTAACCCTCATACGTAGAAAAACCCTCAGTGAATTTAAAGCCGAGAATGGGAAAACTGCTGAGAGCCGAGCCGGAAGGATCAAAATACTTGGAGGGTTATCCCCAGTCAGGAGTTATTTAAAGAAATTCCAAATGGCTCGGTTTATTTAGAATTCAATGGTAAATAAGGGAAGTGACTAAAACCTTTGCAAGGTCCTTAATGGACAGACAGTGGAGGTGGGGACTTTAAAGTTTGCGGTGACGAGCCACAATAGGCGCAGCTACCAGGCCTGCTCAAGACGGGAAATATGTTTGTCAAAAATAGGAGCGTAGATGATCAATTTTGGAGAACTATGATACGAAATCAAGGTATGGATACCACCGTATTCACAGAGGCATCCCTGTGCATGTATTGAAAGAAGAATGGTCTGGTTTATTATTGGTCATATAGAAATTTATTACATGTGAGGGCCGTTTTGGCTCTATGTACATGTATCATGTGAGGTTAATGATGAATTTTATGGATGGCCACGTTCTTAATTTACCACATTTTTTGCTAGCAAGTTTAAAGAAGATGAGTGTTACAGTTCAAAAGCATGTAGGTAACATTGAGCCACATCTCTATCATCATGGGCTCATAAGAATTCTGATTGAGGAACAATTAAAGAAAACCAAGGACACTTGGGAACAATTTCTAACAGGAAACTACTTCCAAGAGCCAGCTGAGAACTCTGGAAGTAGTTGATCAAAAATCCCGAGGAAAAGTAGGAGGAGGGACAAAAATGCTACAGCCCAAGACTCCCCTACAAAAGAAATTGAGGAAACTGTCCAAAAAGAGGAAGAAGATCAGCCCAAGAATAAGAAACAAAAGAGAGAAAAGGGCAAAATAACCACTCAAAAGGTCTCTCCATCACCCGAGAAATCCTTGGAAGAAGACTACCAGCCTCTGTCAGAAAGGCTAGTGGATCTCAAAGCTGCTGCCTTGGCCAAGAAAAAACAGAAAGGGAAACAGAGTGCAGAAAAGACAAGTACGAGTTCATCCTTGAGAAGGAGCTCTCGGCTAAAAGGAAAATGGAAGAAAACCAAGGGAGATCAGTCTCATTTTATTGAATTAAGTGAAGAAATACTTGAGAAATTTCCAGAACAGCCAAGCCTTGAAACAAGTCCTCCACGAGAGGAAAGTCCTTTTCGGCAAGAAGGAGCAAGCAGTCCTCCTCCACCAGATTTTGAGTTCTTACAGAGAAAATCACCTGAGGTGGATCCTAATCAGCAAGAGGTATACAATTACCTGGAATCCCTAGAACAATCAGCTGCAGGACTTAGCACTTCTCTGCCACTCGATGCACAGGTTCAGTCTCTGAAACAAGAAGTATTTTAGCTGGAAGTCCTAAATAGACACATAATACAAGAAAATGAAACACTCAAAGAGCAGGGTAAAGTAGACAAAATGGTCCATGATAATACCATGCTTCATTTAGGACTGTGGTAGAAGAAGAATAGAATACTGAAAAAGAGATGCAAAAAGTTAAGCAGAGCTCTAATTAACCTCAAGTTTAAATGTCTGGTTAAAAAACGAAGGATGATGATGATGATGGCATCAAAGAAAAAGAAAAGAGGACTAGATGTCCTCGCAAAAGCCTCGGAGCATGTAGATTAAAAGGGAAATCACTCAATTTTGGTTGCATGAGGACATGCAACACCTTCATAGTGGGGGTATGTTGAGCCTCAACCTTGCACCTTACTACACACCCTCTTAACCCTCATTCTCCACTCACTTCACTCATCTAGTGGTTAAATCATTGCATTATAGTCTAAAAAGGATTGTTTATATGGTTTTCTGACTATACTGATGTCTGTTGTTTGGTTTAGTTTTTGTTCATGCAGCAGGATTCCGCAGCTATTTTGTTAAAAGTTGTGCTCCAGGTGTCCTCTGAAGGAACGAGCTACATGGGCAAGCTCCAGATGGCATATATATGGATCGTGTCCCTTCGAACTGGCCAAATCATCGATTAGAGGCTGCGTCAACCAAAGTCAAAGACGAGGCCAACCAAAGAGTTCAGCAGTGGCACGTCACTGTTTTGGGCACGTGAATGATACGTGGCCTAGTTCTCAGTTCACGAAGGCACCAACGCACCTGGAGGTCGTTCTTGAACAATGAATCTAACAGCCAACCACTCCAAAGATTTAAGAAGCATAACGATAGTTACACTAGATCTCGGCTAAAGAGATCTATGTGTCTATGGCAACGCAGTTAATAGTGCAGTAGTTGTTTTAGTATTTTTCATTATAAATAACGCGTTGTTGAACGCTGTAGGGAGACTTTTGATACATGTAAACTCTGAATTGTTTATGTAATTTCTGCGCTGCTGGTTATCTTATCACCCCACAGTTTTATATGCTGTTGATTTAAATACATGAGAAGACTTTTCTGAAGATAGCCGTGTGATTATTTGATTGGCTGAAGTGGCAGAGGGCCCTTGCACGCTGAAGCCTTGTAAAGTGTTTGTTTAGTTTCATTATGCTTTTGTTTTATCATTAGTTTATACATAATATGTTTTATGTTTCTGCTGTTCATATCTTTACTTTTGTTTTCTTAGAGTTGTAAACTGATCAGTGCTTTTTGCAGGTTCTCTTAGGTAGCCCGGGCAATTTTTCATTTTTTTAATAACTTTTGGCATATGAGATCATCTTGTCCTTCCCGCTAACCTTTATTTTCTGAAGTTTACATTCAACATTGTCCTTTTCAAGTTGTTATTTGTTTATTTCTTTTTGTGCTAGTTAGATATCATACTGCTTAACAATTTATGATTTCTTTTTGTGGTCAAATGACTATATCAGCAGGAGATCAGAATATTACTAACTGTAGTGTGATTTAGTTGTCATATTACTTACTCATGGTTGCTTTCCATAAAGTATATTGAGCTGAATGGTAAAGGACTAAGAGAATTCAAGTAGTGTGATTAATTTTTTTTTGCAATTTACATTTAGTTATCATATTACTTGGTATGTTCATGATTACTTCCCCAAGGTAGATTGAGCTGAAGGGTAAAGGATTTGAAGAATTCAAGTAGTGTGATTAGTTTCTTTTATGCAATTTACTTTCTTGAATAGTTAGATATCATATTGCTTAACTTGTTTATGATTACTTCCCACCAGGTAGATTGAGCCGAAGGGCAATGGATCTGAAAAGTTAAAGTAGTGTGAATTAGCCGCTTTGCTTTAAGTTTGAGTTGTTTTTCAAGTTTTTGCTTTCTTTTCATTTTCGGCAGCAAGGATACTGGGCCATTGTCATTAGTTCACTATTTGATGCATTTATTTTCTCTTAAGAATTGATTTCATTTTAGTTGTTGTAAAGCTTTATTTTAAGCACTTTCAAGTTTAGAAACCATCACCGCCCACACTCCATACTTCACTTTCATTCTCACCATCACACATTAAGGAAAAATAAAATCCAAAAACAAACTAAAAAACTTAAAACGACAAAAGCCCAAGGAAATGGTTATCTAGTACATATAGTACACTTCACTTCGTCAATTTACGAACCCCAGGTTGACATTCTAAATATCAATTTAGATCACACTAAATTGACCAAACAACTGCCACCGAAGAAGAGAGAAGGGTGGCTTTGTGATGTGGTGGGGGTGTTGGGTAGGAATTTCCCTGAAATATCTCTGTTCCTACGAGGCGTGAAAGGAAATCTCTTTTTTGGGTGATTTTTGTTTGTTTCTACTTGTACTTGCAAAACTGGAATTGATTGAACAAACAAATTGCAACTAGTGAAATGAACTTGTTGAAAAGAAAATTGTAGAATTGAAATGAAAGCAAGGAAATGATTAATATAGAATGAAAACTTCGTAATTGAAAGGACTAATCTACTTTTGCTGAAATGGAAATTGCAGAATTGAAAGGGCTACTCTACTTTTGTTGAAATGGAAATTGCAAAATTGAAAGGGCTAATCAACTTTTGCTTAAATGAACTACTTAGCAAAATGTTGCAATAGAAAATAGAAGAAAAGTAGTAATCACAAAATACTCTGACACTTCCCTGGAAACGGTGCCAAAAAGTGGTGAGCACCAGTATTGCAGTAATAATGTTGCAATTCCTGGGGCTTCTTACTTTACTTTTATCAACCTGGTAGTTCGTAACAAACTTGGAAGCAACAGTGTTGTATGCATAAGTACTACTTCTTATCGCAGGCTCTCACTTGGTCAGCTGGCGCAAGATCACTAGGAGCTCAAGCCAACTTCTATGGATTCCAGAAGAAGCTTTACACGTGATGAGAGAAGGGAAAGCTCACTCTACATAGGCTATTCTACTTGCAGAAAGAGAAAGAAAACTCGAATTTAAAGCAAAACCTAGCAAACCCTAATTTACCAACTAACCTTATTTTTGCAGAAGGAGAGATGAAAACCTATGAAATGAATGCCATTACCTACTAAGGAAGTAAACTACATCTATTCAAGCTATCTCTAGAAGGAAATGAGAAAAAAAAACTTTTTGGATTTTTTATGTATTTTAAGTGAAAATGTTATGCATGTAATTTATCCGTTTGTGGATGTGGCAGTGATTAGGTGGAAATGGAGGGTGAATTTGGGATTTGCAGAGGTTTTGGAAGGTGTGGAGGGATTCTAGGAGGCCTCTGGAAACCTTCTAGAGGATTTCCCTCCAATCGGACTTCAAAAAGTCACTTACAGGAAATTCTACAGGAGGTTGTAGGGTATCTACAGGAGGATGTACAGGAGGATGTCGAGAGCTATTCTAGAAGTTTTGAAGGTGGGAAAATGGTTGGAAGGGGAGATGAAGACTAGAGGGAGGTGTTAAGGTGTTGTAAGATCATCAAGGATGATTAGGAAAGAAAATTATGGTTGGATTTGTTCAAGAGACAAGAGGGAAGCTTATGAGAAAAGTGCAGAAATTAGGGCAGATTTGTGAAGGTCTGTGAATGACCTATGAACCATGTAGAAAAAGAGATGGTGATGGCTACTTTATTGGATTATTATTAGTGAAGATGTACTATAAGAGAGCTACAAATAAAACACTGAAACTGAGCAAGAAAAGAACTAGCTGCACCAAAAAGCAGAACTATATCTCATGTTAACCTAAATTCTGATCTAGGAAAGTAAAATGCTGAACAATGGTTATGGAAAGGAAAGCACGGAAAGATATTTATTGCGAAAATAGAAATGAGTATGGAAAATTGGATCTTGAAGCAAGAAATTAATCTCTGAATCAAACTATAACATTAGAAATTGCATGGAGAAAGCAAAACTGTGTTTTTGTGGCAGCAAGAGTGTCTTGAGCTCAGCTTATGGTCCCAAAGGGAGGAAAGGAGGTCAAGGCTCTCTTGATGGCATTTTGGTATCTTTGCCTATCACTATTTAATACACTTCAGCAAACTAAAATGGAAACAGCTATGTAAATCACCAAAAGCAACCTATTCTAACTAAGGGGAGAGAAAATCTATCTAACAGCAACTAATTCATGAATTGAAACAAAACATATAAACCCAAAACAAGAGGTTTTGGGAAGCTTGGGTTTGGCCCTAACCCAAGCACTTCAGCCCTCTGAAAGAACTCAGTGCTGGCTCATAAAATATTTCATCTCCATTATCAAAAAGTAGTCACATTACATAAAATTGTTCACAGAAGTAAGCTTGAAATGAGCTGAGTAAGAGTTGCAACAAAAGTGAAAAAATTTGACTAACATCCAGCAACCTAATGAGGCCTTAAGCCTCTCTATTTATAAAACTAGAGCTCCCAACAGCTCTCCTAAAATCAAGGATTCTGGGCTCCCAAGACTTGAGATAGACAACAGTCATTCTTCACTTGCTCAGCTTCCCCTTTGATGCATTGATGTGGCTGCTTGTGCTCTGAGCTTTCTAAAGGAGGATTCAAATTAGGGAGCCATCAATGAGGGGGAATCCCTCCTATAAATCCTCTCCCTTGTCTTCCTCGAATATTGGCTGCCAAATGCTCATTAAACCTTTGAATTTGTCTCAAAATTGACCAAAAATCTACATAAAGCACACATTAGACTTCATGGCATAATGGCTAACCCAACTCACTCTATTAGCATAAATATAATAAAAAACATGCCATAAACTAATGAGAATGGTGGATTAATCTAAGTTAGGAGGAAAAATGAGCCCATATAATTACCCATTTCTGGGGCTCATCAGGATCTTACAATGAATAAAATTATTTGTACTACACAAATCAATAAACATTATTACCTTTTTACTCTTGACATATCCTTCTACTTTGAGAGTTTTAGGAGTCATAATTCCCACCAATGCATTAAAATATATGTTCAGATTCATTTCTTCTTTCTCTAGGGTTAGTTCTTGGTGTATATCCCCTTCTTTTGATGTTTCTTGTTCCTTTTCTTCATCCTATTCACAATCTATGTAAAACAATTTCTTCTTAGCACACTTATGACCTTCAGTATATTTTCTATCACAACTATAAAAATCCATTTTTCTATTTTTTCCTCCAATTTTTGTGGTGTAAACCTTGTAGGTTGTGGGATAAAGTTGCAACACAAAGACACAACTGATCCAATATTTTTGATGCTTCTCAGTTGCAGTTGTTGCAGTAGGAACAATAATAGTGAGAGGGAGTGTTCATTGTGTCACAGTACATTCCTATCAAGGAGCAAGATTGGGTTTATTCATAACCCAGTTCTTGCTAAGAGGGATTGTTATATTATGAAAATAAAAAGCTTCATTTGAGTTGTGCCTTATAGTTGTGAGTGGTAGAGTTCCTTATTTCCATAATTTTTCTTTAAACTTTTCTTTCCACCCTAAATATCGTCTCCGATGAATCAACTTCCCAAAGGTGAATCTCATGTTGGATTTTATCCTTCAAAGTCCCTATGAAGTCATCAATCCTATGATCATATGGAATATCAGTTACCCTGATATTTAGTGTTTGGAAGCCCTCAATGTTCTCTACCATTGAATACTTTTTTTTTGAGATATAGCAATTGGCTAAAGAAGGTGTTTCTCTTTGTACCCTCATAATGTGCTATCATTTCCTCTGTAAAAATTGACCAAGTGACAAGTGATTTATGAGAACAAATCCATATTTACCATACAAAATGAATGGTTTCTAAATATAAATATGCAATGTGTAACTTTTTTATTTGTTGCACATCATGTAGATCAAAATATTTCTCCATATGTAGTATCGATGTAATTAGATCCTTGCCAACAAACACCCTCATATCGATCTTTAAAATGTGGTTGGTCTTCAATCCAAAGTTAGAATCTCTAAAATCATGATTAACATTCCTTTTGTTCTCCTCATGAGTTTCATTGAACACATTTTCACCATTAGGAACCTTTTTTGGTAGCAACTTTGTCAAACCTTCCTCCAAACCTTCCATGTCTACTATTAAACCATTCAAGTCGCCTTTTATTTCTACTTTTAAACTATCCATGTCACATTTTATTTCTACTTCTAAAGCGTTAATGTCCCATTTCAAGCAATACAT
The DNA here is from genome assembly GCA_000404065.3 of Pinus taeda. NCBI lineage: Eukaryota > Viridiplantae > Streptophyta > Pinopsida > Pinales > Pinaceae > Pinus > Pinus taeda. Next base: position 31,806 of record APFE031256454.1, on the reverse strand, counting down.
GTCCCATTTTAAGCCATCCATGTCCCATTTTAGTTCAAGTTTGCTTACCCTTTGTGAGAGCAAAATTTGTTTCACTTGGTCCCATAATTCTGAAATATCATGTTGCAATTCTTCCTTTTCATGCATCATTGTAGAGATTTATGAGCACTTAATGGCTGTAGAATTAATTTTTTTGGGAGAGATTTTAGAGCCTAATACTAATATATATGCCTCAATGTGCCCTTGAAATCACTTCAAACTGAATTTTCAAACATAAGTTATGAAATATTTTAAAAAATACACACCATTTTCTTACTTTTAGGAGCTTGATCTTGAAATGCTTGTAACTATGTAATTTAGGCTCTCTAAGGTCTGAAATTTTGTATTGTGCTATCTCTCTAAGTATTTATTCTAATGCCACATGCCAGACATAGATTGGATTCATCAAGGTAAGGTTATGCTCAATCTCCCACAATGGCCTGGTTATGGACTCGTTTAGTAGAATGAACTTGTACAAAATGCCATGTGTCATTGTTTCATCCTTCAGCCCTGAAAAATATATATGAAAAACTATAGTTCATGTGATTTCAGTTCGTTTAATGAAATTCAAATCTGATGCTCATAGAAAAATTTATGATTATGTTCCCTAGGTTACCTGTTTGAGACTGAGGAGCATGAAAAAACCCTAACTTCTTCAGACCATATCTCAGACAATATAGCGAACCAATATCTGAGATTTCTAAATAAAGTTAACCATTCTTTTAGCTCAACGTGGTCAAAATATCGACTTTTGAATCTTCATAGAAAAGTACTTATAGTGAAAATTCCAAGATGATTTATTTGAAGTAGTGAAACCCTAGAATCCAAAGCTTTGATACCAAATATTATGCAACCATATCACAAAACAAAAGAAAAGATAGATCAACTACTTGAAAATTATTGTCTTTGAGGGGGAAATATCATTTACATCACATATGTTATCATAAAAAAACTGATCATCTAGCCTAATTTACTAGATGTATCAAAGTACACTATATAAAGCCAATTTTACCATAGTAAAATTTATCACTGTGAGAAATTACTTAATAAACCACCTTTGTTTAGTAATTTATAGTTAAACACATGAAGAATAATTAAATAAATCATTATTTGTTTATTATTCCTTAACCAATTCCTTGAGATGATAAATAAATCATTCATTTATTTATTATTTCTAAATAAAAGTTTAAATACTTTTTCCCTCCTAACCAAATATAATAAAATATTCCAAGTGGTTATTCCAAGAATGGGGTTAATAATATGTTATTATTGCTCATTATTCGAGGATAAATCAATAAATTGTTATAAATAGAAGGGTTTTCCATTCGTTATTCACTTTCAATTTTTTTCATTGTTGTAACTCTGATTGTTTTCATTGTCGCACACCATATTTTTGTTTGGTTTACACATTATGGAGGAGAGGGACTATACACAAGCTGAAGATGTTTGAGGATAGCCAAGAACCCATCCCATAGAGGGGGACTGGTAACATTTATTTGCCCCCCTCACAAGTGTTATAATAAAAATTATTCTTTGTATATCCGGTTTCCATTGGATGATTGGAGTTATTACTATTTATTTTTGTTGTTTAACTATGATCATGGCATAGATCAGAATTTTGGCAGGTTTTGTTTCCATCAATTGTTGGAGATCTACAATGTTTAACATCCATTTATATTGTTGAGATTGTTTGTCATCCACAACCTTAAGTGGGTTCTTTTTGTACATCTTTGAGAAGAAAACACTACAACATTAGTGGCTGGTGATTTGTATGGATTGTTGTCTCCTTTTCCATAAAATAATGTTTCCACTTCTTCATAACTTGTGCTATGGCATAAAGCTCCTTGTTGTAGATAGGGTAGTTGAGGAATTCCCCATGAAATACTTCAAAATGGTAGCATACAAGCCTTTCTCCCTACATCAATATCACTCCTATCACATACCCGCTCGCATTTGTCTCCACTTCGAAGGGTTGTTGCAAGTTCGGTAATGCCAGAACTGGTGCTTGAATAGTCTTCTTCTTTAATTCCTTAAAGGCCCTTTACTTATCCTTTCCCAATAGTTAACTCTTGCCACTTGCTATTATGGCATGGAGTGGTGTTTCTATTGTTGAAAATGAGGCTATGAATATCCTCAGGTACCATGCTACCCCAACAAAATTATTGACCTTAAAAAAATTAGTAGGCATCGACCACTTCATGATTGCCTCCATATTAGTAGTACCTATTTTTAGCTCCACTCCACGTATCACATACCCTAGATACACCAAAGACTATTGTGCAAACTCACATTTCTTGAGATTTACTAGTAGCTAGTGCTTCTTTAATGTCTCTATAACTTGCGTCAAATGTGAGATGTGCCCCCCCAGGTAACATTGTATACCAATATATCATTGTAATAAACAATAACTCTTGAATATATAAGAGTGCAAAATATATCACTTGTTAATCTCATAAACATAGATGGTGCATTGCACAGGCCAAACAACATGACTAACCACTCATACAAACCTTGACTAGGTTTAAAGATGATCTTCTAGGTATCTTCTTCTTTCAGAATTGAACCTAATGATATGTAGACTTTAAGTCTAGCTTGGTTGAGTATTTGGCTTGTTGCAACTGATCAAGAAAATCATCTATCCTAGGCTTGGGGTACCTATTCTTGAATGCAAATTTTTTTAACGCCTTGTAATTTATACACATCTACTCAGTCCCATCCTTCTTTGGCACAACAATGATAGGTGACCCACATGGTTATATGTTTAGTTGAATGACACCCTATTTCAATAGTTGTCACAATTGATTCTCTACCTTACTTGCTTCTATAACAGATTGCCTCTACAACCCAATGTTTTTCAATGCAGAGTCTAACAATAGTTGGATTTTTTTCTCCACTTCTCTCTTGGGTGGTAGCCCTTTATGCTCACGAAACACATGCATGTAGAAAATCTTCTATTTCTTAGTATACCCCCCTGTTGACAGTGCTGGAATTGCCAACATGTTAGCGGATCTCCCTGGTAAGAAGTCCCAACTAGACCTGAGACTGTTTGGAGTAGGAATCCTAGCAGTGGGTAGTAAAGTAATGCCTTGACTGCGATATCTCGCAGAGATAAGTGTGATATCTTTGTTGGAAACGAGTGTGTGACCTTGTAGTGAGTCAAGTGAGATGCATGGTGGTTATAACACATGAAGGGGAAAATGAAGTGTGTACCTTAGAAGCATGTAATAGTACGCAGCCTGAAAGGAACACACGAGTGGAATAACATCACAAGCTAGAAAGAATAATAGCCCACAATCCAAAGTGATAGGTTAAACCAACAACACGTTTGCAACAAGATTCATACAATTGCATACAAAATAGTTTATACACAAATACATAAGTTAAATAACATACATTGCTAAAGCAACTAAAATAGTCCAACTACAATAACAACATATGCATGAAAACATGTTGGCAATGTTATATATTATTAAGTGAAAGTTTCATCCATACATACACCATTGACAACCACTAGCCCCAATAGTGGAACATTACAGACAACACTGCTTGCTCCTTCAAAGAGATGTATTCGCTCTGCATTGTGGAGAAGCCAAGGCTCATCACAATACTCTCCAAGCCTTCTCTAAGCAATGCCTAGCCAACATATTGGCTCCCCAAAAGCTTGTTCTATGAGTTATGAGGTTCTATATATAGCAAAGTGTGGGATGACCCTTGACATTCCCCTTTGTGACTCTTGGACTACCCTCATGACTCTTCAAATTCATCACATAACTCTTTACATTACATATGACTGTCTACATTCCACAAATGACACTTGGAATTTCACTTTACATCATGTTTACAATAATAATACATTTTCCACATATACCCATGTGGGAAAAAAATAGGCTTGATTAAGTTAGATAAGACAACACTAAGACTCAGACAGTTGTGAAAAGACCAACTCGTCAGCATCTTCTCCATGATCTTCGGTGATGAACTGATGCCAAACTTGGTAGTGCGCAATGGTGTCAGCGTATTGTTTGATGATGTCTTTCTGGAAACAGACTCTTTCCTCCATCACTTCCGGTTATACTAATCTGGAACCTTTGTCTAGCTCATCCTGTAACATGCGTAGCTTAGTCCTGAGTACAGTCAGATCGACAACATATATCTTTGCATGTTTTGTGCATTAATCTACAAATCTGTGTTGGTGGCCATGTGCATCAACTAATCAAATTATGCGTCAAGCTCCAGTCATACTTGGTTCTTCTCTTTGGCTTTGGTGAGTGTTCCAATTAACAGGGTGTCGTAATTTCTCACCACTACATCCAAACTCATAAAAAACTGTGTGTATGAAGCCTCAACATTGGTGATGAGTGGCGAGAGTTCCTCGTAGTTCCAAATCAGACTCTGGATGTGTGCTTTGTCCAACTCTACCTGTGGCTTCATCATCTTGTGTAAGTGAAGTAGGGTTGTCTTCTACCTCATTGTCCATGTTTGTACATGATCAACAACAACATGTATGTCTAAGAGTGTCCACGCTATCTTGGTGCAGCAATGTTAATGACCATGTAGATGGACAACTGCCTTGTGCATGGTGACGAACCTGTCATACAGTCTCTACATGACTATCTCAAGAGATGATACTTCAGCAAGTATCACTTTCTTCATATTTACTCTGGCAGATCATGTTGATTGTTCCTCTCTCAGCCTGGCTACTTTCAATTCCTTAGCCATGTGCCCATTTTCTGCTATCAAGAACTTCACACTTGAGCTTGTGGCTTCGGAATAAGCCTTCGTAGCATCTGCCTATGTAGTTGTATGTATTCGCACATCTGACACAATCACTCATTCTTCAAAGTGCGCATGTGATGCATGCTCCTCCGAGATGTTGCTCTCCGTGCCTGTACAACTCTGTGTTGTAACTCGCCAAAGGCTATGTTTTACACATTTGCTCCCAGATCATCCTCAAGGAAAACAATATCCTCTTGTTCACTTGGGACTTGCTCTACTATTGGAGTTGGTGAAGCCTATGGGGTGACCTCGGTTGCTTTTGGCATGAGGTCAATGTCTTGATCCTATTTCGATTGTTCCATCTCTGTGTCCATTTATTCCTCCTGTTGAGCAAGTTGTTGTTCCTATGGATGCTCACCTTTTTCATCATTTGTTGGTTGTGGATCTGAGTCTTCAACTTGTATCAACACAGTTTGCTTTGCCTATGTGCCTTACACTTCCTCCTGTTCCTGTTCCTGTTGCGCTTCCTTCTCTCTTTTGCGCAACTCTTGTCCTTTTTTGAGCTTCGTCTCTACTTCATGCAACTTTCTCTCTGTCTATTTCAGTCTTTTCTTATATCTCCTTTTCCGCACTCCTCTCCTCTCGCATTTTCACCTCTTTGCCTCAATTTCCAAAGCTTTTATCGTAACAAGTGGATCTTCCTTAAAATTGTAGCTTTGCTCTGCCTCTGCGCTTTCAGAAATCTTCCTCTTACCTTTGTATTGTGAAATTTTGTTGCCTGTTGCTACTATTGTTGCTACACCCTGTGGTGTTGTTGCCTTGAGTGCTTCTAGTCACTCTACTGCCATGTTGATTGGTTCATTGAGCCTAGAGGAGTTATAGCAATATATCCAAGGGTCTTCCTCTAGCCAATGAAACGCCCCATGGATCCAAGGATAGTACACTCTCAAACAATGGTCCTTTCATAAGTCATGTGGATCGTACGGATTGAAACTCTTGGTGCCGAACTTAAACTTCTTGAATTCCTTGACCTTGGCATCTACTTCTTTTAAACTCTAGATCGTGTACAATCCAATCTGCAAAGGAAGCATAGGCCATGGTTCCTTCTTCTTCTTATGCACTCCAACTTATAACCCTATCGAGATGTGGTATGAAACCTCCTACATGACCAGCTTATCTGTGGGAAAATTTGGCAACAAATGCAAAGCCTTCTCCACATTGTACATCCTGATGAAGGTGTCATTGGGTGAGGCATACCAATCTGCAATGTTCAACAATGCCTCCATTGTTTCCTGGGACATGCAAGGTAGATATTGTTCAAAGACCATCATGTACAAAGGGGCAATGAAGTGGTCAGATAGTCTAGCCATGAATCCTCGGAAGCTGCACTTTGAGAGCAACTTGCAATATATGTTCACAACATTCTCTGAAGGTGTCCATGCCCAACCCATGCCAGGAAACTGTTGACTCACACAGATTGCATCAAGTAGGTAAGCAGACATGAAGAATCTTGCTTGTTGGTCCTAGGGCGGACTCTAGGCATTTGATACATGCACTTTCAGTTGAAGAGCCAACATGTCAGACCAGTTGAAAACCTTTCCATCACTTTCTAGTTGATCCAAACAACCCAACTCTACAGGAAGGTCTCTATGCTCTCTTGGTCATATAAGAGACATGAAAAGATGACCAAGAGTTGGTAAGCCTCCCTGAGCATCTTGGTCTTGTAGATCTGGTTGGGTGTCATCCTGAACTTTGATGGCTCCCTTACCCAATGCTTCAAGGTGTCTCTTATGTTCATGCTGTTGTTGGGAATGTAGAACCGTGCATCCATCATGTTCACCAACTGCAGAAAATGATACATCTGTTGATAATCTTCATCCTAAAGGTAGCAAGCTCTACTCCACTGACATTGCTTAGTATCATTGTCTTAGCATCAATGTTTGAGGCAATCTAGTGGATTACGTTTGCGCACGACAAGGTGGGATACTTGCATGCAACCATGTAGAATCTCGACTTATGAATGTTGACATAAACATGAAGTTCCTCTAATTTCCACTCAAATTTACCTGCGAATATAGTGTTGATGTGTTGCCATGTGATCTTGATATCTTTCTCAATGAACAGATGTGTGTCTGGATAAATGGGAAGCTCATAGACAATTATTTAACCACATCTCCAGCACTGATTTCAACTGTGTCCTTTGATCCAAATCTCTTGGAGGCCATGTTACTTATACTGCTAAGAAGATGCTCAATACCTGTTGTACTTGAAGAGAGAGAAGACACTCATGGCAAGCTAGTTCAACTAAAAAGATAAAGCAAATCGAGAATCAATCATGTGACAAACTGGGTGATTGTTGGGAAAGATTATACAACATTGACTCTGAAAGGCTGAGCGACTATCAGCTGGGCCTACGTATTGCATAGTCCCAATTGTCGATGAGGCCTAGTACCGAATAGAACTACATAATGCGCAGTCCAGACAGGCTGACTATGGACTGGATTTGCATAATGCACAATTCAATCTAGCTAGGTTGTTGGCTAGAACTGCGCATTGCGCAGTTCTAGTGGGAAACACTAGGACACTGGCGCCCAGGATTGCACAGAGCAAAGTTGGGAGTCAGTGTTGGGCAGCTTCTGTGCAATTCATGGAGGCAAGTAACAGCCTTGACTTCCGGGAATGCGCAGTGCATGCTGGGAGAAGCAAGATTTGGGCCAAGGCGGCCCAAATATTCCTTAGGGCAACCTAAAAATGAGAGGGATTTAATGAATGTGAAAAGATGGTGCAAATTTGAGTGATAGTCATGAATGCAATCCAAGCAAACATAGAAATTGATCAAATGGGAAACAACGAAGCTCATGAAGAGAGTCGTCGCAACGATGACTATGAGTGCAGAAATATGGTTATGCATGCGACAATAAGGAAATTCATTGCAAAACTTGAAACAACACTTCTACAAGTTAAAATACATTGAAAAACGAGTAGTCATTCAATAAAACAAGGAAAGCAACACTCACACAAGCCAAGAAATAAAAAGTGACAGAAAAAGAAGTAAAAGACATGAAAAGCAAAACTTACCCGGAAAATATGTGCTGACTTTGTGGAAGGTTCCTAGATGCCTCGGGAATTATAGAGCTCTAAGATCGAACGTGAAGAATGAGCTCTAGGACATCCACTAAATAGATTTGTTAGATTTAGGGTTTATGACATGCATGCCACAATTCTAGGAAAAAGCGACACTTGGCAGGAAGTTTCTAAATTGACTTTGCATGTAACTCCTAGTGCTAAAAATAGATCCCTAAAATCTAGGAATACTTTTTCACCTTTTTTTTTTTCTTTTTGCATTTTTGAGAAAATATGTTATGCGTGCAAGGAAGAATTATGCTATTCTGGAGGGAACCAGGCAACCTACTGGCACATGCAACAAACTTCCACTGAAAGGAAGCTTCTACTGGAGGCAGAGTGGCCCTGGCTATTGTCTGGTCAATTTAGTGTCCTAAATTGCTCTACATAAATTATCAATCTGGGTATCGTAAACTGATGAAGTGTAGTGCACTATATGTGCTAGATGACCCTTCTTACTTCAGTGTTTTTGGTTTTTATGTTGTTTTGGGGTTTTTAATCCTTTAGTTCCTAATGATGTACAATGTACTTAACAAAAATCTTAAATCTTAAATGTACTTTTGCTAAAGAAATGAAATGAGAGTGCTTTAAGCCAGGTTTGGAAGTAAAGCTTTAATCAAGAAAAAGAAAACAAAGTTTCTATTTCTTATTTATTATTGATTCCAAATCATGAACTAAAAGGACTTAAGAGTGAAATTGCAACTACTATACAAAACCAAAGCTAAATGAGATATTAAAACTGAAAATGGAATTGCAACTATCTATGATGGAAATGAAATATTGAAACTGAAAGTGAAATTGCAGCTATCTATGATCAAAACAAAACTAAAATGAAATACTGAAAACGAGATTACAACTACTGTCTAGTCTATTGCAGAATCAAAACTAATTGAAAGACTAAGACTGAAAATGAAATTGCAGCTAATCTAACATGGAAACTAGATGAAGTGCTTTGTTACTCTGCTACACAATTTTGGGAGAACAACCTCCTTGTGATAACATATTGAGGAATTTCATACTTCATCAAACTTAATGAAAGACTGAAAGTGAATTTACAACAAAACTGATGGAAAGACTAAGACTGAAAATGAAATCGTGGCTAATCTAACATGGAAACTAGATGAAGTGCTTTGTTACTCTGCTACACAATTTTGGGAGAACAACCTCCTTGTGATAACATGTTGAGCGATTCAGTACTTCATCATTCTAATAGAAAATAAATACGAGAACGCAGAAAAGGACTCATTACATAAATGAAACATTCAACCATTCAGTTTTAAGATGAATCGTCAACTAGAAGGCTTCTAGGAACATTCACTTACAATATGAGTCACTAACTAATAAAATGGCAAGGCACTGATCAATTTTAACTAAAAATTTAAAGACTAATGAATAGAAAAAACTTAAAGACTAATGAACAGCAAATGAAATAAATTACCCTACACTACTAAACTCAACTTCAGGCTACTAATAAGAAACTAGAAAGAAATGAAACAAAGCAACTATCCTATACTGAAATAAACTATTCTGCGTTAATATGAAGATGACAAAAATTGCATTATGAACAGAGTTAGAAAATGGTTATAAACATCATGGAAAAAAACACAGTGAATTTACAGCTTAACTATGAAAGACAAAACAAAAATGAAATGTAACCTTAGCTAGCACAAGGGCCCTCTGCTGCTGCTCAGGTTATAGGCACTTAATCAACACTCCAACAAACGCTTTCAGGTATCCATAAAACACATACTTTATATTAAAAACAGAGAATGAGTTCTCAAAACTACAAAGCAGTAATCTGAACTTGACACATGAGCAAATTCGAACTTGTTCTGCATTCTTCACACCAGTATTTAAAGAGAAATTATACAACTGTTTCAAAGAGAAAAATAAGCTACAACAAAACACGTAGGCAACTCACGAAATCCTCTTCCTTAGTTGTTGAAGACATAAATCTAAGGTAATGGTTGTTGGATTTAGTTTGCACAAGCGGCTGATGAAGTTCGTGGCCTTAGGAAATTGCTTCGGATCCCATCTCTGAGAAATGTGTACAAAATAGAGTCCTCTTTGCCTTAGGTTTCTAAGTTTGACTTTCCTTTAACTGGAGTCTTCCTTGTCGATCTAGGCCAGGTGAGTAGGACACGATCCATGCCCTGATGTTTTCCAAGCTGCCCATGTAGTCATTTTTCCCTATTGACACCTGGATCCTGCAAAAGCATGGAAGTAGCTGCGGAACAGCCGATTAGTTGCAAAATGTGGCTACGTTCCGTAGCTAAAACACAAAAACTTATTCAAACAGCAAACGTAAAAGTATAACATGCAAATCACTAAAATGTTCTCCTTGAGGCAATGTAAGATGGTTATTGATGATAAGGATGCATTTTTCATGTAAAGACAAAGAAGAGTGGATGAGAAAAGTTGCTAAGGAAAGGGCAGTTTTGGAGCTCAACATACCCCCACTGCAAAATTGTTGCATGTCCCCATGCAACCAAAATTGTGAGCTTCCTCCTCCTACTGCATTTGTTCTGAAACTTCAGCCAAAACATCCAACCTCTTCTTGCTTTTCTTTGCACCAACTGCCATTCTTGGCTTCCTCATGAGAAATTTGTACTTGAAATTGATAAGTGCCCTATTTAGCTTCTGATTCTTCCTTTTTAGTTTTATGTTCCTCTTGTGCCATAAACCCAAGTGAAGCATGGTGTTATCATGGATAATCTTATCCAACCTGTTCTATTCTTTTAAGGCTTCATTTTCTCTCTGGATGTGCCTATTTAGAACTTCTAGCTCATAGATCTCTTATTTAAGGGAGCTAGTTAAAGTTTCTTGTGAGGTGGCAGGATGATCTGGATTAGTTGAAGTCCTTGGGTCTACTGATGTGCTCTTTTTCTCCAATGACTCTATGCAGTCATAGATTTGTTGTTGAATAGGATCTTATACCAGGAGAGACTCTAATTGGGCTGCTCTCAAAGTTTTGTGGAAGAGAGTGTTGTGGGCTTTGCTCATATGGAATATTGTCAGGGGACTGAGCTGGAGTTCCTTCCTCTAAATCTATGAACTAGGTTTCTTTTGATTTCATTTTCTTCACTTTTCCCCTGAGCCTAGAACTCCTCCTCAAGTTTTGGGAGCCTATAATCTCTTCTTCTATAACTCGTTTCCTCTTTCATTTCTCTTTATTTTTCTTGACCTGTTCCCTAATTTTGATTAGTCTCTCAGAAAGCAGTTGTTCATCCTCTTTATCCTTGTGGATTTCTTTAGCCTTTTCTTTCATTTTTCTCCTCTGCTTAGTTTGTTTTTTGATTTCTGTTATTTCTCAAAGATTGGTTCTTCTTAATCGTTTTTTTTGTGTTGAAATTTCAGGGATGTCCTGAATGGTGAGTCTAGTCTTCCTTCTCCTATTTCTCTTTATAGGACTTCCTTCAGGCAATTTTGGAGCATCTTGGAAGAAGTTTCTAACCAAAAAGTCCTCCCATGTGTCCCCTACACTTCTCAAATAAAATTCAACTAGAATCTTTACTAGTCCATGGTGGTATAGAGTGGTTTCTATTGACTCAATTTTCTTCTGAACATTAGTGGCCATTCTTCTCAGACTATTCAACAAGAAGAAGGGTAAATTAAAGGTTCCATCTTCTAGAAAATTCATTAACAGTCATATATGATATACATGCATGGAACCAAATCTCCCTTCACATGTAATAAACTTTTGCAAAATTAGCAACATGCTACTCCATTTATTTTTAAGTGTAGAGATTGGAATTCCTTTTCTAAAAATTGAAGTGTCCATACCTGAGTTTTTCGGAATGACCTTCCAGGATTCACCATGAAACTCTTTGTTCTTGAACCACCTTTCTCCTAATCTTGGAAGTTCTGTTGCTTCAGCTATAAAGGATTCGGTAACTGCAAATTTGATGTCACCTATTTCTACATCCATTCCATCAAATGACCTGGAAAATGATTTAGTGATTTCTTTATGGTAACTGTTGAATTTTTCAATAAAGCTCAACCAACCAGCCTTCTGTAACATTCCCTTCAGTTGTGGATAACCCTCCATGTACTTAACCCCTACAGGCTCTGTTCTAACAATGAGCCCCTTCAATTTTGTTCTCGGCTTCTCTTCAAATCTCTTTCCTCTTTGTTTGAGAAAATGGAATGTCTTCGTAAAGAGGATTGCATATACAAAAATGGAACAACAATGTATAAAGAAACAAAACGATTATGGATATGGAAATGAAATGATAGAGTATGTGGAGGCAGCATGCTTGTGAATAAAACGGCTGTATATACAGAATATGGAGATAGAGTAGCTATACATGTAAACTATGTGAAAAATAGAATGGCTGTATGCACAAAGACTATGAAAATAGAGCGACTGTTATGCACAAAGTATATGAGAACATAGTGATTGTATGCACAAAAGGCTACGTAAGTATGAGAGAAAAACTTAGTGTAATAAATGAGCAATGAGGGTTTGAAGAGTTGTACACAAATAGGTCATGTCATTAATCCAACCGTTAAGTATGAGTTGTGGAGTTTAAAATGGAGGTGAGTTATGAAGGTATCATGGGACCGTTTTGAATTGATGATGGAAGGTGTGGTGGAGAGATCGTGGTAGTCAAATCTCATAATGATTAATCAAGGAAACATGTGATCATACAATTTATACAAACCTATGTTTTTGTATTGCTTTTTGAAATAAGTTTTTGTTTTTACCTTTAGAACCTTACCTTCTGCTTGCTAATATCTTGATGTTTGCTTCCACAGGTGCTTTAGGCATGATTGGTCTTCAAAGTTGTTTTCTCTTCAATTACCTGCATATAGGATTTTATTATGAGCTGGCCTCTTTGTGCTTGGACTGATAATCAAACTGTTGTTGCAGAATTAGATTAGCTGCAGAACGGGATCAGCTGCAGAACGAGAATAGCGACAGAACGTAGAAACAGCTACAGAATGTAAAACAAAAAGTGAAATATGGCTTATGAATTAATGAAATGGAAATGGCTGTGTGAGTGAAAGTATGACAAGATGATAAATGACAGTGGAGATGAAAGAAATGCTAGAAAATAAGAATTTATTGGTAAAATATGGCAATTGAGTAAAGTGGAACTAGAAAAGTAAAACATAATGAAATGAAATGAGACAATGAACCTTGCGAAATGTTGAATGACTGTGGTTTCAGAAAAGGAAATGGAAAATATAGGGTGTCAGAAGCTTCAGATTTTCACCATGTATTTTCTATATAAGCCTGCCAATCAGTGATTGGTTTTCAACTTTATACAATTTTTTTTTTTTTTTTTTTTTTTTTTTTTAGAAAAAACAAAGACTAAGTTGGTGGAGAAGAAGGATTCTTCTTTACCAACTTCATTTCAGAATTGTTCTGAAAGATCTTGACGAACTCCTCCTTTGAGATTGATCTTTGATATATCTTCAATCTATGACCATTCACAAGAAGAGGAGTTTAACTTTCATCTATTGTTCTGATCCTCACTATTCCGTTACTAAAAAAAATTCAATCTCATATGGCCCAAGCCAATGAGTCTGAAACTTCCCCTGAAAATCTTTAAACTTTGAATCAAATAACAGTGCCCAATCTCCCTCTTGAAACTTCTTGTCCTTGATGTATTTGTCATGCCACTTAGCCCTTTGTTGTTGTACTATACCAGTCCTTTGAATTGCTTCTTGTCTGATTTCATCAAGTTCATTTAATTGCTCCAGTCTATGTCTTTGAGCTTCTGATAAATCCATCCCCAACTGAACTTCCATCTTGAAATTTTTGACTTGGAACTCTATAGGGAACAGGACTTGCTTCCCATAAACAAGTTCATAGGGTGTATGTCCAGTTGTGTTCCTCCATGTAGTTCTATAGGCCCATAAGGCTTCAGGACGCCTTTCTGCCCAATCTTTTCTATGTAAATGCACAATGTTGGTGAGGATTCCTTCAATCACTTTATTTGTAGACTCCACTTGACCATTCACTTGTGGATGATAGGGAGTGGATTTCCTATGCTTGATCTTGTACTCCTCCATAAGCCTTTCCATCATGTTGGATGTGAATTGAGATCCCTGATCTGTCACAATTTCTCTTGGAACACCAAAGCGAGTAAAAATATCCTCAAAATGAAAACTAACTACAGAGTTTTCATTAGCAAAGAGCAACGTTCTGGCTTATACCCATTTGGTGACATAACCAGAGCATACCAATATATACTTTTTCTGCTTGGATGGAGGATTAATAGGTCGAATAAAGTCTAAAGCCCATTTTTCAAAGGGTTCGATAAGTACCTGAGTTCGTAATGGCATTTCATTTGAGGGAGCAGGTTTCCCTACCCTTTGGCAGTTGTCACACCTTCTGACATATTCTTTGGCATCTTTAAAGATGGATGGCCAATAATATCCCAAACAAAGGATTTTATAGGTTGTTCTCTTGTCAGCAAAGTGTCCACCACGTGGCTCATCATGTCATGCTTTGAGAATATCAGGCATTTCATCTTCCCTGACACACCTTCTGATCATAAGATCTGGCTCTGTTTTATACAATTCGTTAGTGATCCATGAATATCTTGCACTTTCTTGAATAATCTTTCTTTTATCTCTAGGAAACAAATGTGAAGGTAACTTCCTTGTATAACCAAGTAATTAGCAACATCTACAAACCAAGGAGTTTGAGTAGTTACTGCAAAGAGATATTCATCAGGAAACTTATCTTCGACTGGAGAGTCTTCTTTGATATTCTGAATCCTGGACAATAAATCAGCAATTGTGTTTTGTTTTCTAGGTCTATCTAGCACAGTAATGTTGAATTCTTGCAAAAGTAAAATCCATCTTGTAACTTTGCCATTAGTAATAGGTTTATTCATTAAATATATAATTGCAGAGTGATCTATATCAACAAAAGTTTCATAGCCTGTTATATAGTGTCTGAACTTATTAATTGCGTGAACAACAACTAAGAATTCTTTTTCAGTCACAGTATAATTCAACTCAATGGGAGTCAAATTCTTACTTGTATAGTAAATGGCATACGGAATCAGATATTTATGTCCCAATACAACTACTAGAGCTATATCTGAAGCATCTGTAGAAATGTGGAAAGGAAGTTTCCAATTTGGTCTTCTTAACATATGTGCTTCAAATATTTTTGCTTTCAAGGTTTCAAATGCTATTGGCAATTAGGATTCCATTTGAATTCGCAATATTTTGTAAGCAATCTAAAGAGTGGAGATGTTATTTTAGTGAAGTTTTCTATAAATCTTATATGGTATCCTATAAATCCTAGAAAACTTCTAACATCTTTTTGGCAACTTGGAATTGATAACTTAGAGATGACTTCAACTTTAGATTTGTCAACTTTAATCCCATCCCCTGAAATGTGATATCCTAAAACAATACCTTCTCTAAACATCATAAAGCATTTTTCATGGCTTAGTGAAAGGTTTGTTTCTTTACATTTTTTAAGGACTTTTTCCAAATTTTCCAAAGCTTCTTCAAATGTGTTACCATAGACTGTAAAATCATCCATATATACCTCTACACAATCATGTATTAGATCAGAAAAAAATTCCTAGTACTGCTCTTTGGAATGTTGCAGGTGAATTACACAACCCAAAAGGAAGTACTCAGTAGGCAAAAGTTCCCCATGGACAAGCAAATGTGGTTTTATCCTAATCCTCAGGTGCTACATGAATTTGAATATAACCACTAAAACCATCCAAGAATGAGAAATACTTCTTACCTGCTAATGTATTTAATCCCTGATCTATAAAGGGCAAAGGAAAGTGATCTTTCAAAGTTGCTTTATTCAATTCTCAGTAATCAATTCACGCCCTCCATTTGCCATTCTTTTTAGGCACAATTACTAAAGGAGAAACCCATTGGCTATTTGAAATTGGGTAAATGAAGTTTACGTTGAGCAATTTTTGGAGCTCTTCTTTCATAATTTCCCTAAGATTTGGATTCATTCTTCTCTGAGGTTGTCTAATTGGTCTACTATTTTCCTCAATATATATATGATGGATACAAGTCTTAGGATCAATACCTTTCATGTCGGTGTACTACTATGCAAATGAAATAGAATGTTTTTGTAATATTTTGGTTAGCTCTTCTTGTTGTTGTTTCTCCAAGTTTTTGTTTATGTTCAATGTCCTACCTGGAAAAATTTCAATTGTAGAGCTGCCAAACTCTTCCATAGAATAGAGAGACATCTGCCTAGATGACAAGTATTCAACAGTAGATTTTTCTTGGAATTATGCATGATCATATTCTGAAGATGTTTCAAAATTTTCTAATGTGTTCAAAATTTGACTATCTTCACTAATTTCTGGCATAGTAAAGAGAGGTTGAATATCATCTTCATCATGAATCCATTCCTTGTCATTTATTTCTGTGATTGCTTTTTTTGGAGGATACAAAGTAAATTTCTTTGTTGAATTACCATCAGAAATAAACATGTCACCAGATCTACAACTAATAAAAGCATCAGTTGTGGCCAGCCAAGGTCTTCCTAATATGAGTGGGTGTCCTCCTAGATTATTCTTGGGAGTCAAAATCATGAAATCAACAGGATATTCCCAAGAATCCAAGGATACTTAAATGCCTTCTAGCACACCATCTGGTTTGATTACTGATCTATCTGCAAGTTGCAGTAAGGTAGGTGTATAAAGAAGATTAGGAAGTTTAAGCTGCTCCAAAGTTTGTCTACTCATAATGTTTATTGTTGCCCCTAAGTAAATCAATGTGCTTGGAATTTCAATTCCATTTATATGTGTCTTGAAAATTGGACTTCCTGGATCCACATATTTCTGCATGGCAATCTTTCCCATCATGATGTCTGCCATCTTTCCTACCAGGTGAATTCCTTTTGTTTCTCTTGGTTTCCTTCCTGGTTTTTTAATGCTCAACTCCTTTATTGTTTTTGCTAGAATAGGAATTTCTCTAGTGGCTTGTAACAAAGGAATTTTGATACAGACATTCTTCAATTCATCTAAAAAGTCATAATTGTGCAACAAGATCTGTTTTTCTGCTCCTCTATCAATTTGTAATCTTTCAGGAAAATGAAGTGTAGAGTAGATACTGGTTGCTCAATGACAGGACTTGTGTTTATTGATTCTTTTTGTTTTTCTTTTTCAATGTTTTGGTTTTGGAGGGATGTTCCCTCAAAACTTTTATTGACTTTTAGAGAATATTCCTCAAAAGTATCTTGTTCTTGGATGACTATAGAAGGTTTTTCCTTTTCTAATATCCTACCAGATCTAAGTTGAACATCATTAAGATCTAGAGGAGTAATCATGTAAGTTGGAAATTATTGTCCTTCTACGATGTAAGCATTCTGAGGGTTTTTATTATTGGGATTTGGCAATGGTTGGGCATATAGTTGATTTTGTTTTGGTTGAAATGGAAGTAAGAGTTGAGGATTTTGACTTTGTTGTGGAGATTGTTGTGAAAACGGTAATGAAAGTTTAGGGTTCTGATTTTGAAGTTGTGGTTGCTGATTTTGTTGCTGATTTTGTGGGGGAGGATAACTCTGATAGGATGGAGGATATTGATAATATTGAGCAAATATTCCATAAGGATTTTGTATCCCTTATACCCACGGTTGAGATTGATATTGAGATTGAGGTTGAGGCCAAGGTTGCTGTCAAGAATTCCAGTTTGGTGGGGGCTAAAGATACGTTGGATTATTAAATTCTTGATTTTGTGGCCCCTGCCAAGGTCTTCTTGCAACAAAACAAAGAGGTTATGCAGAATTTGGGACTGTTTCCTCTTGAAAGGCAGCTTTAAGACCTGGGATTGAGGGACAAACCTTGGTCTCATGACTTTCTGAACAAGTCATACAAGTTTCTACAAAATTTTCATCTAAAGGGCATTCCCTTAGAGCATGTTTCTTACTTCTTCTTAGACAAAAGATGGCTAAAGCATCAGCCTATGTTTTCTGCTTGTTTTGAATTTTAAGGGTGTCTAGTTGCTCGCTAAGGTTCCCTAAAATGTCAGTTTTAAACTCATCAAGCATATTGCCAATTTATGCCCTACTTACAGATCCAATTGCAGATTTGTTTGCTCTAACAAGAGAAGGATCTCTCAGTCCTTTCCCGGTTTTAGATTTCCCTCTTGAGAGATGAACACATAGTTCTATTATGTCACTCAATGGAAGTTGAGAGATATCTCCCTTCCCCATCATGTTCAGGATATCTATCCACTCATCTCTAATGGCCTTTAACAGAAGAGCTTTCAAATTTTCTTCATCTAATTTGTTCATCTTTGCTCTTTTCAAATTATGGTTGAATCTCTCAAGCAAATCCTCTAAGTTTTCATCTTCTTTTTTCATCATTTTGAACACCTCATCTTTATGATTGGTAAGCATACAATAATCCAAATGTCTATCCAAAAATGCCTTTTTCATGTCATTCCATGTTCTAATGGATTGAGTGACTAACCCCATGAACCATTTCAAAATAGCCCCTTTTAGTGTTGAAGGGAACAATTTGAGTTTTTGAGAGTCTTCTAGATAGTCATAAGTTCTGCACAAGAGTTCAAACTCAAACAAAAATGTTTCAGGGTCCTCACTTCTCAACCCATAAAAGTTTGGGAGGACAGATGGTGAGATGTTTTTCATTGTGGTATGTGTTTCCTCATCCACTATAGGGAATCCAAATGAGTTATCTACTTCCCTATTTCCTCTGCCCCCTCCATTATTTCCTCTACCTCCTTCATTGTTTCCTATACCTCTCCCTCTACCCCCTCCTCCAAACAGTGAGAATTCCCCATCTTGCTCTTCTTCTGCCATTATAGTTTCTTCAGGTTCAACCTGCAAGGTTACTTCCTTTGGTTCTTCTATCAATGGACTATGGGAGAGAGTTTCTACTTCTTCTTCCTCACTAAGTATTCCTACTTCTTCAATTACAATAGGTTCTCTTGTAGAGGTGAAAAAGGTCTTCTCTCCTAGGTCTGTTTTAGTAGATGAAGTAGGAGAATCTTGTGATTGAATTTCTGCCCCTTGAATTCCAGGAATCCTATGGCTAAGAGTATGAGTCTGGGATGGAGGTGTGTCTTTTCTAACTCCTGGTGGAGTAGGTAGAGTTGTAGGAATTGAACTTCTGCCCCTAGCTATAAATCTACCCCTAGAGTCTCTTTCTCTATGCATGCCATTGTTTTGTTTTGTTGTTTTTTTTTTTTGAATGTAAGAGATAAGGCTACCTAGTTACACTTCCTCGACAATAGTGCCAAAATGTCTGGTCAATTTAGTGTCCTAAATTGCTCTACATAAATTATCAATCAAGGTATCGTAAACTGATGAAGTGTAGTGCACTATATGTGCTAGATGACCCTTCTTACTTTAGTGTTTTTGGGTTTTATGTTGTCTTGCGGTTTTTAATCCTTTAGTTCCTAATGATGTACAATGTACTTAACAAAAATATTAAATCTTAAATCTACTTCTGCTAAAGAAATGAAATGAGAGTGCTTTAAGCTAGATTTGGAAGTAAAGCTTTCATCAAGAAAAGGAAAACAGAGTTTCTATTTCTTATTTATTATTGATTCCTCATGAACTAAAAGGACTTAAGAGTGAAATTGCAACTACTATCTAATTGATTACAAAACCAAAGCTAATTGAGATATTAAAACTGAAAATGAAATTGCAACTATTTATGATGGAAATGAAATATTGAAACTGAAAGTGAAATTGCAGCTATATATGATCAAAACAAAACTAAAATGAAATACTGAAAACAAGATTACAACTACTGTCTAGTCTATTGCAAAATCAAAACTAATTGAAAGACTAAGACTGAAAATGAAATTGCAGCTAATCTAACATGGAAACTAGATGAAGTGCTTTGTTACTCTGTGTTATCACTTAAAACCACAGTCCACCTATGTCCAAAATTTCATATAATAAATTTTTGTTTAAGTCAATAGGTTTCTATGTGTGTCACTTTGAAATCACAATTTCAAAAGGTATTAATGTGAGTCCTTGAGAAAAACCGTTAGATACCCTCCATCATTATTGTGTAAGGCATGTCTTGTCTTGTTTGCGTCATTTGTATTTTGCGCAGTTTC
>APFE031256442.1:0-26425 GCA_000404065.3 Pinus taeda | reverse complement strand
TTTTCCTTGTAGTTTGTAGGTTTTAAAGGACTTAACACACTTGTGTATATAGGTTGTAAACATTGTTATATCATAGAATTTTTTTCATGCTTACAATTATATCTCCTCTTGTACTGTTATTTTTTCAAGTAGCATAATTTGTGTATAGTTCTTCCTTGTGATGGTGTTTGGGTTCATGTTATTTTCTGCTACTATGGTAGCATGTACATATTTTCAATGTGTATATAACTGTGACTTTATATAACTATAAATTTTATTATTCATTTATAACTATACATTTTTATATGTCATGCTGGCTGAGGGCTAATTAATGTTTTTGCATGAGTGAAACCTCCCTCACCATACACGTGTTGCTCTAGCAACTAATACAAAAGAAAAAAAGTAGTACCTAATACATCACATTTCTCATGGGATTACTTCTTCTTTTGATGTATCCAAGTCATTACTCCAACAATGTAGGAACATCAAATAAGACAAATCCCCCAAGGGCTACATATGCCAACATTAGTTTAGCCAAACTTGAAAAAATTTAGATTCTTTGGAATCTACTTATAACTTTTTACAGTGTTTATTTTTTGGATCCGCTACAATGAGTGCTCTGATCATCTCTCCTTTCATAGCTACATCGGTCTCAAGGAGTTCTCCCAGCATCTCTCCTTCCATAGCTACCTCTCACACATTTTTTTCAAACCATTTGTGAGAATTTATCCATGCAAAGTTTAACTATGATAAATATCATAATCTGTTATTATTAAAGTAGCTATTTCTTATCATTTATTTTATCTGAAGACTGCATGTCCTATGCTTGCAATCTTTAAATACTTTATGTTCTTGTCGAACACCTACTTCTTGTAGTCTCTCTGTATAAAATACATCAGTTATCATATTTTCACATTAATATTCCTGCAAAGTTATAACAGATTATTTCACATTTCATATACATATATTTATTGAAATTGGATGTATGACAAACTACGATTAACCATAGTTACTTGTACTAAACTTACTTTCCTTCTTTTGGCAAACATGCATGTTTGTTTACCTATCCACACATCCATTCAATGACTACTCCATACCTGCACACAAGGTATGCTATACACACCAATACACATTTCATTTTTCACCCTTGTAGCATATGTAGTCACATGGTCCCATATGTACTACTGTACATAGTCCAGCTGTGGTACAACTTATGATACCATCCTCATGGTATCACCTGCATGACATAAAATCTATCCACATATTTTTTTTCACCATGTTAGTATCATACTAACATTCATTTTCATGGTTCATCTATGTAATTAAGAAAGTTTTTATGTCATGTGTAAATCAATTCCATATGTCATATGGTTACAATATCAATCGCATATTATTGAATCCATGCATAGTTTCCTCTTAATAATAACTTCCGCTTAATGTTCTAAAGCAGATTATTAATTCATAGCTATTGAAATTCAATATTCATGAGCCCATTGATTCACCTTGTATGTTTTACTGTAGCCCGATTTATGCTTCAAAAACCTGTTGACCATGCATAATTTCATATAGTTATACATGAATGTTTTTTTTCTACTTAGAATCCTACACTCCTTGTAGTTGTAAGTGTCTATGACCTGAGGGTATTAACATGTTAGCTCATTATTAACATTAAATCACCCTTTTCGAGAAGCAGAGTTATCCGTTTATGAATTTTTATTTCAATCATGCAACATTTTCTTATGGTGTCTATACACCTTATTAATGCAATGAGGTAGGAGATCCTCTCGAAACTTCTTGGTACAAATTATGATATGAATCTATTTTAAATAGATTGCTAAATATCATTTAATTGACCGAGGGTTCATACCATTTGTGCTACTTAACAAATAACTATGGTTTGTACTCAAGGATACTTATAAGTTCCATTATACATATCCTTCAAAAGATGCACATTTTCTGGAAATTAGTTTAAGTTACATTTCCCATTTAACCATACTTTCTTCCAACTGAAAAATGAGTCACATTGTAAGGAGGTGCATTAATCAAAGGATTAATTTGACCACAATTTTTATAGTTATATAGTGTTTATACAAGATCTCACCATCATTTAGTTTGGTCTAATACTTTTCTAGTAATTATACCGTTTATCAGTTATTTTTATAGCATGGCGACCTTAGTTTAATCTCTGACAAGAATCATTGTCTAGTTTTGTATGCCACTCAAGTCATGTTATCTTCCACCATTTGCATTACTTGTTATTAATTTTAAAAAAATTGAACAACCTCACGTTTAAGGTATTTTCTCCTTATTGGATGCTACAACATTTTTGGTTCAAATATTTTTCCTATTAGTAAGATTAATAACTTTCAATTTCTTTGTCTAACATGACTCCTAACATAGTCATGCATACTTTCCTATTTAATATTGGCATATAACCTTCCCAATATATAACTTCAATATAGCTCAATCAATTTCAATCCCCTGCATGTAGGAAAAACAAAATTCCTACATGTTATGCATATATGTAAACATTGAACACATCATGCCATTGATTTTGCAGATCACAACTATGCCCAATGTATAAGCAACAAAACATGCATTTTATCATAAGGTCAATCACGCTCTTTCCTTCTACAGAATGTACTCCCCTTTAATAGGCATTGGTGTAACCAATATCTTTATGATTGTTGAGAATTGAATCAACATGTAAGAGGCTATCAATACCATTCAAGAAATACAATACTCTTTCAAGTCTATAATCCTGCACACACGTGTTTGCATGGTAAGTTCCTATAACTCATTAACATGCATAGATATTAAGCATGTTTCTGTCCAACATGTTCATCTTAATGACTACTTAACCAACTATGGTAACAACATGTACAACAATTAAGCTAGTTACCACCATGGATTTCCTCCATTATATAATATCACTTCTAGGTATTAGGTGATATTTGTTTTTATTCAACAATACTTATTTAAATTTGTTACCTAATATAGTTTTCCACACAATTCTTTAACTGATACATGTTATAGTTTTTGTTAGAGGTTTTAAGAAATTATTTTCTAATTTCTCTTCATAATGCACAATACCAATTTTGCCCAAGTTTTTCTCTAGTTGCTATCATGCATATATGCATTTTACCTTTGCTTCCAAAACTATAATCCATATGACTAGTTTGGTGATTTACATGTAAAATCATCCTACGAAGATAAACTAGAATTGAGTTTGATTATTTACGGAAATCATTATACATAGTGATTTAATGTATAAATATTTATCCATTAGAAACATACTGTGTTCCATATTAAACATAGTAATGTCAAGTTTTGAAAAATAGGTCTCACCCATTCATATATGTTCAACATAAAATTATTTTTGCTTACACATCATCGTCCATGCAGATGTTATCATAAGTAGGATAGCTCTAATGAGTGTGATAACAATTACCCCCTATTCCACTTACCACTAACTCAACTATTTGATGCATTAAAGACACATGCTCTTTATGGTTATCACAAGCATGTAAGTACAATGCCTCTTTACTTGAGCAGAAACTCCCAACTTGGAGAAAGGCATGCATCATCATATGCACCTCAAAAATTTCTTCTAGGTCCCTTCTTATAATTAACATGTAGGATTAGCTAACTAGTATCAATGTACATCATAGATAACTGGAACTGTAGGTTATACCATACTGATTTTTCATGTACCCTCGTCTTAGGCATGAATGTTTTTCAAGTTAACCATAGTTATCATTTGTTTTGCAATGATGATTACATTTAGATTTAATAAATGTCTCATACACCCATGTATATACATCCCATTCAAGAATATCCAACTAGGATAGAATAAGAACATCAATTCTTAACTAAGTTTGCAGATTAATTGGAAAAGAAAACCAAACCATGTCCATGTTCATAATTATTAACCAATTTCCTCTGTTAATTGGCTTCCTCTAGTACACAATTTGACATTGCAATAAAATCCAAAGTGCTGTATAATTTGAGAAATTATTGCAAGCCACTATAACAGAAACTGAAGCTCCATCAAACATAAATTGTCCCATATGCAGCACGAGACTGCTAGCCGTCCTTAGCATTCTTGGTAGGTTCTTCATTGCAACCTTGAAAAATATTTCTTTAAAATTGAAAAATCTCCTATAACTACACCTGATGATCAAGACCACTATTGCAAGACTTCTGCCAATATAATCTAGAATGAAGGTTCATATGGAGAAGCTAACATGATAGAGTGCAAAAATTTCTAGAATATATGCTTCCAACGACTTATTGTGGCCATCGCAACAAATGGCCCACAAGAATTTATAAGAACTTCGACAACCTCAAAAATACCCTAAAAATAAACTTAATAGCATAGTCAAAATAGAAGCTCTTGCACCGAAACTCTCCGTGCACCTGTGTCATAGAACTTTTTGCTTCATTTGACAATATCACATTTCTCCATTACAATTACTCCAATCCTGCTACTTTCCTGAAAATGAATTTGAGCATAAGCAATCACATAGGCCTGCAACACTCAGAGTCTAGCTTCCTTTAGAAATCCTAGATGAATATAAATCATCCATTCCAATCTACTTTGCACTGGCACTTTGGGAATATAGGCTCATGTAAAATCAGGCGGAACACTATGCACTATTTTCAACATAAATGTCACAAAATGTACAAAGTTTTGGCCTTAGTTGTTGGAAATGATTATTTAAATCGCACAAAACTAGGCTCTTTGATCTATTTTCAACTGTAAGTTAAGAATATGGACTTCTTTAACATCAAATGCAAGGCTGTGGATTGTTTTCACCTCAGATTCCACAAAATGTACTAGTTTTCACCCAAATTGTCTAAGAGAATACTTTAAATTACAGAAGGCTGGGCAGAATGAACAACTTGGAATGGTTCAAACACAGCCTCCATCAATATACTCCCATGCTTTCCAATCAAGACAAAACTATGGCTTAAATGAAGTCCAATATTTCCAACGATGGCCATTCCAACATCTAAAAGAAATGTTAAAATGCACTTAAGATAATCATTGGAAAAAAAAACACGGAGTAGACCTCAATAACATCGATATTCTGGCTCAGATTTTACCAAAGAAATTCCACTAAAATCCTTGAAATGCAACAAATTAGATTATGGAGTAGGGTTCGATGTTCGATTCATTGGCTTCCTATTGAAGTCCTAATTGACAACGTCATGTTCATCGCCGAAAAATGATAAAATAATATCCTCGAATCCCTCCTTCATTTCTTCCCAGGCTATTATTGAAACTTATTTGGTGACAACGATGATCACAACACATATATTCCCCTAGCACATGAATTGGTTGCTGCAAAATAATTGACCTAACCGAGAGGCCCTTGGCTCAGAAAATTTTTAGTGGCAGTCTACAGTTCAAATGAGATTAAACATAAAATTTCATGCATTTCATGCAGCGTAAGATGGTAATCACTACCCATACACTCTTTGAATCCTCCAAAATTTTACTACAAGAAATATTGAGTTTTTGATTTTTTGGAACTCGTTTTCGATTTATCTTGGGCAGTTGCAAGCACAACCAGTTGTTGTGTTGTGATACCTCTTCACGAACTAAAAGAACAACTAGAAAATTCTAGCCAACCCATCTTTGAAGTATACATTTTCTCTCGTATTTATGCTCAAGGGAGAATCGAAATTGGAATACATCATCCACTCACTTGATCAGGGATCACTTTGCTTCAGAACAACCTGAAAGGTGTGATTTATTTTCTTTTTCTTTTCTTCTAAGAAAATAGAAAATCAATATGAAAGCCACTGCTTCTATGTTGGCAAGGCTTATACGATGATTTCCTTTATCTCTAAACCTTTTCCCGCTTTCACCAATGCAATCATGGATACATTTCTATATCCGTAAGAAAAAGGTTGGTTTTGCACCCCTCTAAATCATTTCATAAGGTCAAGCTTAGGTGTTTCCCAAGCCACAATAAGGTTCAATGTATCCCAAACATATACAAGTGACGCAATGAGCCTTTTATAGCATTCTTGCCTTCTAATTTTTCACGAGATAATAGATTGCATATGTGGAATAAGGATAACCTTCATTACCAAGGAGAGAAGAAGTTTACGTTGATTTCATAGAGAATCAAGTGCCCTATATACACATCATGCATTATCCCTTTTACCCATGCATCGCATTGGGAAAATCGAACCGAAATAGCTTTTCCTCGATCCCACCACACTTGTGATAAACATTCCTAAAGGAAACATTCAAAAAGAAGAAATAGTAGTATGAGTGTACATCCTGAATGAGAAACCTTCTAATCAGTTTCGAACAGGATAGGTACTTTCCCTAGTAGCACATGAGGAATAAAACAACATGATCAGTGAATCAAGTTCCCCATCACTTGCTCGAAGCTTGAGCACTGATGCCTGAACGATATCCACTTTATGTTTATCTAATCATACAACTGGAATTTCGTAAAAGTCGTTCGAGTGGTGTTAGGAACATTCGATGCCTATGTTTTAAGGCTTGGGTTGAACTCATGCAATTGTATGATAATTTTAACAACTGTATATGCTCTTTGTCCTATTACAATGACTCTGTGAGGGTTCTCTCACCTCCAAGCTCCAAGATCCACCATCTTTGAACTCAACGATATATCTTACACATGGTTCTCTGAATGTGTTCATGGTAATTGCTTGGTTGTGCTATGCTCACCTGTAAAACATTGCCAAGCAACCAACACACCATGGGCTATTATTTCTATGTATGAATCCAAGTCTATTGACAGTTGTTAGCCCCCTAATTTTCTCTCTTTTTTCCATCTCCCCTTCCTAAATGATAAGCATTTACCATTGTTTTACCTCCCTTATACACCCTCATCTTGCACTAGTCCAAGCACAGTGACACATTTCATATAAACTTTATTTTCCATACTTTTAATTTAACTTAGCATTAATTAATCATTTATTACATGATTTCTTACTTTTAATCACTCCTTGTAACTTATCGACATCTCCAATGTTTATTTTGTAGTTAGAGTACTTATCGTGACTGCTGCTACTAGTGTATGATTAGATCTTGCACCCTTGTGAGTATAGCGAATCCTTGCAGTGGATCCGAACCTCCTTAATCACTGCCTTGTTTTGAGCAGCTTCAACCATGACAACAAGATCGATCCAAAGGCAGCCAAGATCGAATCACCCTATTTTGAGGAGCTTCAACCACGACAACAAGAACAATCCAAAGGTAGCCGAGATCAAATATGTGAAGAAAAAAACTAAAGATTGGCTACGACCCGTTTTGCTAACTGTCTAAGTTTAAAGGCTGAAAAGCTAAATTCTGCGGTTGGTTATGTAATTGGTTGAATGATATATTTTGGCCTTTGGCCAAATATATATATAATGTAGAATGTAAATAGGACTAAGGGAGTTTTTGGATAGAACAAAGATAGAGCTAGAGAGGTAGTAACAGGTTGTTGTATTTTGCTATAACCGGAATCTGGGCTTGGCAATGTATTGACATATGTACTTGCCTCAATGAATTAATAAAAAGGGAGCTCCGCCTCATTTTTTACAAATCAAATTTCTATATTTGAGATGATGAATTGATTAAAGTAGTGAGCAACGATTTTACTTAAAGGGGAAATGTGCTGGTTGGCTAGGGCCCAGCCAACCCAACACGTTTGCCCCACTTCCTATTTCCTGTAATTTGTGTTTATATTGTCAAGTGTGATTCAATTTCAAGAACATGCATTCCTATTTGAGTGAAAGTGGATCCGTTGTATGAAGTAGCTAAATTTCTTTTTCGTGCACTTGATTTTAGATTGGTTTTCCTCATCTTGGTCTAAGCAGGAGAAATAACCCTACACTGGTGCACTTTGGTGTGATATCTCCATTTCTACAAATTCTGTTTGATTGGTTTTCCCCCCCCTGGTCCAAGCAGGAAAATAACCCTGCACCAGTGCCCATTGGTGTGATATCTCCATTTCTATAATTCTATTTGATTGCTTTTCGCCATCTGGTCCTAGCAGGAGAAATGAACCTGCACTAATACACATTGGTGTGATGCAGCAAGCCTTCTTAGTCTACTTTCCGCAATCTTCTTTCTTTCATTAAATTATTATGACAAGATAAATGTATATGGATTGTTTCTTTATTCCTGCACTCTATCAAGATCATAAACATTCACTTTTTATGTGTGCAATTGATTTAACAATATAATAGCACTTGCAATAATTAAGCACTAATTTTAAGAATTAAATGCTAAGTGCAAGAAGCTCTAATCCGGTGCAAGGACTAGTTTCTTGCCACAGGATCTGAGTGCTTTGAACCTGGAAAAGTTCAAGCCCTTGTAGGAAGTAAAAATCCTTTAATAAAGACACCATTTATACCTTCTGCATAAATCTCTATTCCTGCACTAGTGCAGGCAGACTCCGATAGTATAGGACAGATTAGTGCAAGAAGGAAATCTCTAAAGGAACATGTTTAAGGGCCCATCTAATGAAACTGCTAAGTGTCTCTCCTAAAGAAAAAACAACACTCATTAGTTAAACAATAATTAGCTACAGTGATTTTCCTTTATTTTTAATTCCCTGTTGCAAATGCATTTTTCCTTGTTCAAGTCTTAGATTATCTTGATGGCCCAAGTTGCCTTTTTCTCGTTTTAGTTTGATTATGCAATATTTCCTTTAAAGAAAGTAGGGATTTATATTAGAAAGACTCATACCCTCTCTGGCATTGCCTGTGCTTTGTCTCTAAGTTTACGGATCCCCCGGGTTGATAAATTAAGTGTTAAGGAGTTTTCCTAAGTGTAATTCCTGCACCCAACATTTTGGCGTCGTTGTCGGGGAGACGATTTGATTTGGTAAGAATTTTTGGATTATACAATAGAGGTAATTTTTCGTTTGTTTTTGTAGTATTATTTGGAAAAGCTTATTTGAAGGAATTTTATTGGTGTTAATTGATTTTTGACAACATTTTTATTAGATGTTGTTTTTTTATTTTTCTTTCTTTCTTTGAAATGAATGCCTAGAAAAAGTAAGGGTTCTAAGTCCACTAAGGGCTGAGAGAATTCTGAAAATAATTCTCATATTGGGTTTCCTTCTATAAGTAGGAAGCTCAATCCAATTCAAACCCATCACGTAGGAACAATCCACCTAGATCCTGGTGACAACAGCTTAGCTGTGGTTTAGCCTGTTGAGGGTGGTTCAAGTAAAAAGGAAACAATGGTGGACCATGACTATCATGTGGAAGGGACTGGTGAAAACCAAGTAAGTAGGGAACAATCCACTTTTGTGTTTCCAATTGTGGATATTGATACTTTGGTGCAAATGAAGAATATTCCGCCATCACCTATCCCTCATTTCCATGGTAAAGTTCATGAAGATCATGACTCTTTTCTATTCGAGTTTGATATTCTCTGTAGAAGTTATGATTATTCAACTGACACTCACAAGTGAAGATTATTTCCTGTTACTCTCAAGGACTTAGCTCTACACTAGTTTATGGGGTTAGGATGAAACACTATAGCCTCTTGGGATCAGATGAAGAGAGTGTTTTTGTCTAAATACCAAGAATATTGCAAAACTAGGGACATGCAGGATGAGAATTTTACAATCATACAAGATGATGATGAAACTCTTGAAGATTACCTAGAAAGATTTCTGTATATTTTACAAAGGTCGAAATTTAAGCTTGATTCCAGTACTATTAGAACCTTGTTCTTAAGAGGACTTACTGATAATGCTAGAAATAATTTAAATTTGTTAGGACAAGGTGATATTTGTCAACAAACATTTGAACAAATTTGTGAATTATGTAGGAAATTTTCAAGAAATTAGTATAGATCTAGTAGAGGAACTCGAAATAGAAATAGAAAAACTGAATCTACTGATGCTATGATTATTGGACTAGAAAATAAAATGGAAAACATGAAAATTGATATAATGAATAATGTTACCGAATAGATGGAGTCTTTAAAATTTAAACAAAAACTCATGAAGAAATAAGAGTAATTATGTATTTTTTGTCCTAAATGTAGAGACAAGCATCCTCCTAAAGAGTCTCCTCTTAATTTGAAAGAAACTAATAAGTGTGCTATTTGTGCAGAAGACCATGTCACTGAAAAAAGTACCTTTATACCAAGACTTAAAGTTGTATTTACAGAGGGACAACCTGAAGTTGAATACTTGTATGCTATGGAAGCAAGAAGGAATTGGCCTCAGGTAGGTGCAGGTATGGCTCTTGAATTTTCTGCACAGAATTTTGGTTATAATTCACATGCATATTATTATCCTACCACTAATCAGCAGTGGAAGTATGGGAATCAATATGAGCATGTGCAACCTTTTCAACCATGGCAACAAGGTTGGAGAGAGCCAACTCATTCTCCGTATTCCTGCCTGCCACCCATGCAATCATATCCATCTACACATACACCTTATTCAATGCCCCAAATTCTGAGTCAGTCTACTCCATTGTTGCCTTTACCTCCACCTTTTTGACTTCCTCAGTTGCCTGCTCAACCTATGCCCAATCCTAACAATAATAAAGTAGTGCAAATGATCTATGTAACAAACCCACCTTTACCATTCGAGTACCAGTTTATTCTATTTGGGGTTCACGATATTCAATTAATATCGGGAAGGACTGTAACATTAGAAAATTAGAAGCAACCTAGATTGATTGTTGAAGAGAAAGGAGAAGAGGAAACTCTTATTCATTCTCTGGAAGATGTCACTAAGAAGCCCTTACCCTCTGAATCCTTTCCATCTTCTTCCAACCAGCCTCCCATCCTAGACAGGCTAGTAATGGAAAGAAGTGAGCCTATTTCTGAGACTAGCTTGGCATCAGAGCTTCAAAATCTTTTCAT
Organism: Pinus taeda; assembly: GCA_000404065.3. Lineage (NCBI taxonomy): Eukaryota > Viridiplantae > Streptophyta > Pinopsida > Pinales > Pinaceae > Pinus > Pinus taeda. The sequence goes on along the minus strand of APFE031256442.1, from coordinate 15,576 downwards.
TAAGATACCTTCACTTCAAGCCATCAAAGAGATCCCCATTTTTACCAAGATTATTAAGGAACTATATCTCAAGAAACTTGGGAGGAATATATTGGAACCCCAAACCATTCAATTTGTTGGTAGGGCAGGAGAGTTGATGATGGGATGTGTGTCTATGGAAAAATATACTAATCTGGGAAACCCTTTTTTCTCAGTTTAGATTGGTAATGTCCTTGTCTCTAATGTTCTTATAGACCTAGGGGCCACCATTAATGTCATGACTAAGAAAACCATGGATCAACATTGGTTATCTCATCTTCACACTACTCCCACTGTTCTCGAATTAGAAGATAGATCTAAAATTAAGCTAGAAGAATATTGGATGATGTGATCATCTCATTCGATTCTTGGGAATACCTGTTGATTTCATTGTGCTTCATCCAAAGAACCCAAGTATTCTAGAGCCAATGCATATATTGGATGTCATTCCAGTGATATGTATATTTCGCATAGAGATTCTAGGAAGAAAGTTACCTTATACCCCCTCTGCCAGATCCATTCAGAACCTTCGAGATACTTTATGGTTGGATCAAAGCAGTGATGAGGAGACTCAACCCATTTCCCTTATCCATCATTATACTGGGTCTTCACAAGAAGATGAGATTCAAAATTTCCTGAATAATCCAGACACTATGCCTAATTTTGAGCCATTGAGCTAGATTTTCAGCCTAGATTTTCAAGATAATCATGATTCTCATTCTTATGTACCACTACATTTGAACAACCCCTTGAGTACTCTTGATCTTGGTACTACTCTTGTTGAGATTAGCCTTGGTAAATCCTTTCATATTAGTTCACGTATGGACTCATCTCAACAGGAGAACCTTGTGAATTTGTTGCAAAACCATCTTAGTGCCTTTGCTTGGGGCTATGAAGATATGAAGGCTATTCCTCCTGAAACTTGTACACATCATATCTATATTCAGGAAGGAACCCAGCCTGTTCGACAACCCAAAGGTGAATGAATCCAACTCTAAGAGATATTGTAAAGGAAGAAGTACATAAACTCTTGGATGTCGGTTTTATCTATCTTATTTCCAATAGTCAGTGGGCCTCTCCATTAGTGCTACTACCTAAGAAAGATGGAAGATGGAATATTTGTGTTTATTATCAATATTTAAACAAAGACACTCTCAAAGATTATTTCCCTCTCCCTTTCATTGACCAAGTGCTTGATACCCTTACAAGAAAGAAATATTTTTCATTTTTGGATAGCTTTAGTGGTTATAACTAGATACAAATTGCACCCAAAGATCAGGATAAAACTACTTTTACATGTCCATGGGGTACATTTGCTTAGATAGTGCTTCCCTTTTGTTTATGTAATACCCCAACTACCTTTCAAAGGGCAGTCCTGGCCATTTTTGCTGATCTAGAATTTGTAGAAATTTATATGGATGACTTTTCTGTGTTTGGTGATTCTTTTGAGGAATCTCTCGAAAATGTGAAGAAAGTACTTCTTCATTTTTAGGAAGTCCATCTCGCCTTGAGTGACAAGAAATGTAGATTAATGTGCAAAGAGGGAGTGGTACTTGGCCATTTGATTTCAAGTAAAAGTATCCAGGTTGATCCAGCAAAGATTGAAATCATTCTGCATCTTCTTGCACCCAAAACTCAAATGGAAGTAAGATGCTTTTTAGGACATGCTCATTACTATAGAAGATTCATTGAAAGTTTTTCTAAGATAGCTACCCCTCTTTTCCGACTTCTAGCTAAGGATAGTGAATTTTCTTGGACCACAAAATTCCAACAGTGTTTCGAAACATTGAAGGAAAAGTTAGTACATGCACCAGTTTTGAGAGGTCCTAACTAGTCCCTCCCTTTTCACATTTCCTCTCATGCTTTAAATTTGGCTATTGGTGCAACTTTAGGACAAGAGGAAAATAAACAATCCTATGAAATTTATTATATTCGTAAGAAATTTTCTTCCGCTGAATTAAATTATACAGTTACAGAGAAATACTTTTTAATAGTAATTTTTGCAATTAATAATTTTAGGTACTATATTATAGGATATGAATTATTTGTACATACTGGTCATTCCGGGATTAAATATTTGATGAACAAGACATTGACTAGTGGTAGAGTGACTAGGTGGTTACTATTGTTGCAGGAATTTAATATTACTATTGTTGATAGACCAGGAAAATCTAATGTTGTAGCATATTTTCTTTCTATATTAGGTAATTCTGGTGAAGCAACTCCTGTTACCGATGATTTTCTAGATGAACATCTTTTTGTTATGTCAACAAATTCTCCATGGTTTGCTGACATTGCTAATTACTTGGTTACTAGGAAAACACCACCCCACTTGTTTGCTCGTGAAAAGCGGAATATTATTCAGAAAAGTACTGCATACTCCTGGATTCAAGGAGATCTCTTTACACTGGTCCAGATCTGATTATCCATAGGTGTGTAAGAGAGGAGGAAGTGTTTGACATATTGAAATTTGCTCATGATGAACCTTGAGGAGGCCACTTTGCTGATAAGCGGACTGCATATAAAGTATTGTGTGTTGGTTACTTCTCACCTTCCTTGTTTAAGGAGGCCAAATAATATGTCATGCGATGTGATAGCTGTGAGCGAATGGGCCAACCTAATCAAGCTAATGAAATGCCTTTATTCCCCCAAGTTATGAACGAGCCGTTTGAAAAATGGGTTATTGATTTTATAGGGCCAATAAATCCAACATTATTAAGTAAAAAACATATCTTGGTTTGTACAAATTTTGTTACAAAATGGGTAGAAGCTAAAGCTGTTTCCTTTTCTAGAGAAAGATTTGTTGTTGATTTTCCTTTTACTAAAACCTTTACTAGATTTGGTGTGCCTAGAGAAATTGTTTCTAACAATGGTCTTCAGTTTATTCCTAATCTGGTATAGGGTGTGATGAAGCAATACAAGATCTAGCATAAGAAATTACATCGTATCACCAACAAACAAATGGCCAGGTGGAATCCACAACCAAAGTGATCGAGTCCATTCTTACAAAGATAGTAAATATGTATCAAAAAGACTAGGCTAAAAGATTACCAAAAGTTTTGTGGGCATACATAACCACTTGGAGAAATAGCATGGGACATACACCATATGAGTTGGTATATGGCAGACAAGTTCTGTTACCAATTGAATTCCAGATCAAAACTTTCAGAACTACAGTTCAGTTAGGACTAGATCTCTCTGAGGCACAAAAAAAAAGTCTTCTCCAATTAAATGAGTTAGATGAATTTCGTAGGGATGTTGTTCAACAGAGCATACCAATTCAGCAACAATGTAAAAGGTGGCATGACAAGTATATTGAGAAAAAGCAATTCCAACCAGGTGATTGGGTGCTCCTTTATGATTCTAGATTTAAAATTTTAAAAAAATTCTATACATGTTGGATGGGACCTTATGAAGTGATCCGAGTATTCAAGAATGGAGCAGTAGAAGTTAAACCTATTGATGGACAAAATTCAGTATTATTTGTAAATGGACACAGATTAAAGAAGTATTTTTAGCCATTTATGAGGAAAGATTTTACATAGAAAGTCCAAGAACAATTCAGGATAGTAGTGGTGAATGGTAATACCAACATTTTGAAAACATGAATTCTTCTGCTTCTTCTTAAAAAAAATATAATACATTTTTTTTTTTTAAAGTAAAGAAAAAACACATTTTCCTGTAATTATGAAAATTAGTTCGTTGACATGATTGCAGAAGGATCAACCTGAAAACCAGCTTGCTGGTAGGAAGATCAAAAATTTAAAATAAAAAGAAAATGTTTCTTGATATTTAGATATGCTAGTGACCACAAAGTAAAAGCAGGTTCAACATAACCAACCTTTATACAATTGGGGTAATTAGCATGGATATTTTTATTCAAGTAACACTTAATTTTCATTGCACTTATTTTTCTTGCACCAGTGCAGGCATACCTTCCAAACTTTTTTTTGCCTTTCTTCATATTCCAATTTCGTAATATTCCCTCAGTTTTCTTCTTCAATCCTAGAATGATTAATCTTCCCATATTCTTCTGAATTTACCGTGTCCATTTCGTAAAAATCCCACTTTTCCCTTGAATTTTTTCCCTACCCCACTTCTGTTTATCCCCTCTTGTGGTACTATTCCTGGAATCCCTGTAATAGAATTTCTTCCCATTATAAAATTTCCATTTTCCCACTTCTTTGTTCCCTCATGAATTCATTGCAAGATCTCATGCACAAAGAGCAAAAGGATATGCTCTGAAGCATCAAGAAAGGGTGAAGAAAATTTCCAGTATAAGTTGAGGAAGCCATCTTGGAAGTCCAACCTATATTTTATTTAAATTCCCTGTTCTTTTTTTAGATATTATGCTCACACTAGTGCAAACATGTTGTCCTATATAATAATGCAAATAGAATGGTACCAGCAAAATAACATAGTTTAAGCCATGGAAGTAGACTAGTGAAAGCATGCACCCTGTCAGAAACATAGTACAATTTGTTCCTTTCATAATATACGTCATAGGAAAGGGGTCATCATGAAAATTTATAAGAATTCCTTGCACTTAGTCGATGAGTATTTGTGCTATCATATTAACTAGGAGAGAATTATTTAAAGTACAAGGTGTTTTTAAGTTAGGAATCTTGATTATTTTTTAATGAATGCTAAGTTATTTTTTGAATTATGAAGGAATGTGGAAGCGTTTAACTGTTGCTTGGATATAATTTCCCCTTTCTACCATAATCCTATATGTCCTTCACTCATAATGATTACCTCACCTGGCCGGTAAAATGCCGCTGCAAGTACCAATCTGGCATGATCTCAAAGATGTCATGCATCCACGACTATTTTAGCAGAATGAATAGGTGATAAGATGGAAGGGATGGTGGAAGGTTGGATCCCTATCTATAAGAACCAATTTTACCTGTGTTGCATGTAAATTCTCGACTGTTCATAATCGTTAAGCAGTGATGCTGCTTGTTCATATGGAACCTTCATCTCTCAGTAGGGTAGAACACACTGCTGAGTATCGCAATAGTCTTGCACTATTGCGAGAGTCAAGATTTCTTCAGTTCTTGCAAAATTTTGATGAGCACGATAGTGAAGTGGCCTTACAGTTTTCCAGAAGTTTCAAAAATGGCAGGGTAAAAATTGGGCCTCTAAAATTTGAAGTTTCTGAAGAGTTTATAGCAGCAGTGACAGGCTTGGAAAATATAGGTGAGTAGTGCTTTAAAAATCATAAACTAGAAAGGAAGTGATGGCATCATTTCATCGTCGATAAGAAGATGGAGGTATATTGGAAGGAAGGAGTTCCGCGCAGTGCCTTGCTGGGACAATGGCAGGGCTTCCTTTTCATCCTACAGAAATTCATAACCCGTGAGGAAGGGCACTCCTGCACTTTTGTATATCATTTTAGGATGTTGCAGCATTTCGAAGCCACCCAACACATTAGGTGGAGGATGAATTTACCTTATTTCTTGCTTAAGAGATTGGAAAAAAATGGCCAAAGGTGTACGGGACGGACGGGCAGACCAAGCCAACAAGAAGTTATATCACCACAACTTGATACATATTTTGGTCTAGAAACAATCAGAAGTTAAAGGCATGACCTAAGAGGCACTATTAAAATAACTACATAAAAAGCCAGCTGCTGGAAAGGAGACAATGAACCCCACCAGCACAAGCAAGGGCGTGAGTAAGAATGAAAAGGGGAGTCCTTCTTGCACCAGTGCAAAAAGGAAATGCCTTGAAAAATCAAAAGAAGAAAGGGCCCCATCTCCAAATAAGAAGACAACTAGTGCACGTGTTGAAGAGACTCCTTCTATACCACCAATACAGGCACAGACCCTCGAAGAAGACAAACTATTAGTCCTTGCGGCTGCAGTAAAATTTGTAGAGTGAAGATGACAATCCATTTGCTGATTTCATTAGAAAGCCCAAGAAAAAGAATAAATAATCTAGTGCAAGAAAAGAAACACAGTCCCCATAGGACGTTGAATCCCCTTCTGCACCATTACGAGAAGAAGAACCAGTGCAAGAAGAAGAACTGCAAGAAAAAGATTTGGTAGCTCCTGCTGCTCGGGTAGTTGAACTAGAGCTTCAAGTGCAGAACTTAGAACAGCTCATAGCTAAAGCACAGGAGGATAAAGAATAGAGTAAAGGAGAATTGACTTCAAAGATCCATAAAAAGAAAAGATAAGTTAGAGTTTGGAAGTATTGTGTTGTGCAATGTTTCAAGCGACTTAAAAAGATGACAAAGAAGCTAAAGAACATCAAAAAGAAGAATTCTAAAACATTGCAGGTTGATGTCAGTATGTGAGAGCAAGATTGAGCTGGAATGCTCAAATTTTTGAAGGTTTTTTTTGCAAAGGTAAAGAGTTGTGTGAGGACAAACAACAACTTAGGGATGGGAGGATGTTAGCCCCCTAATTTTCTCTCTTTTTTCCATTTTTCCCTTCCTAAATGATAACCATTTACCATTGTTTTACCTCTCTTATACACCCTCATCTTGCACCAGTCCAAGCATGGTGACATATTTCCTATAAACTTTATTTTTCATACTTTTAATTTAAGTTAGCATTAATTAATCATTTATTACATGATTTCTTACTTTTAATCACTCTTTGTAAATTATCGATATCTCCAATGTTTATTTGGTAGTTAGAGTACTTACCGTGACCGGTGATCCTAGTGTAGGATTGGATCTTGCACCGTTGCGAGAACAACAAATCCTTGCAGCATATCCGAACCTCCTTGATCACCGCCTTGTTTTGAGCAGCTTCAACCATAACAGCAGGATCAATCTAAAGGCAGCCGAGATCGAGTCACCTCGTTTCGAGCAGATTCAACCATGACAACAAGATCGATCCAAAGGCAATTGAGATCAAATTTGTGAAGAATGAAAGTTGGAGATTTTCTATGGCCAATTTTGCTAACTGTCTAAGTTTAAAGGCCGAAAAGCTAAATTCTGTGGTTGGTTATGTAATTGGTTGAATGATCTATTTTGGCCTTTGGCCAAAAATCTATATAATGTAGAATGTAAATAGGATTAAGGGAGTTTTTGGATAGAATAGAGACGCAACTAGAGAGGTAGTAATAGGTTGTTGTATTTTGTTATTGCCCAAATCTGGGCTGGATGATGTATTAACATATGTACTTGCCTCAGTGAATGAATAAAAAGGGAGCTCCGCCTTATGTTTTACAAATCGCATTTCTGTATCTAAGCTGATGAATTGATTAAAGTAGTGAGCAGTGTTTTTACTTAAAGGGAAATGTGCTAGTTGGCTAGGGCCTAGCTAAGCCATCACATTTGTCCCCTTTCCTGTTTCCTGTAATTTGTGTTTATATTGTCAAGTGTGATTTGATTTCAAGCACATCCATTCTTGTCGGAGTGAAAGCGGATTCGTTGTGTGAAGTAGGTAAATTTCGTTTTCTTGCACTTGATTTCAGATTGGTTTTCCTCTGCCTCGTCCAAGTAGGAGAAATAATCATGCACCACTGCCCTCTTAGTCTACTTCCCTCAAGCAAGCCCTATTAGTCTACTTCCCACAATCTTATTTCTTTCATTAAATGATTATGATAGGATAAATGTATATGGATTGTTTTTTTATTCCTGCACTCTATCAAGATCAGAAACATTCACTTTTTATGTGTGCAATTTGATTTAACAGTATAATAACACTTGCAACAATTAAGCACTCATCTTAAGAATTAAATGCTAAGTTCAAGAAGCTCTGATCTGGTGCTTTGAACCTAGAAAAGTTCAAGTCCTTGTAGGAAGTAAAAATCCTTTAGTAAAGACACCATTTATACCTTCTGCATAAATCTCTGCTCCTACACTAGTGCAAGCAGACTGTGATAGTACATGACAAATTAGTGCAAGAAGGAAATCTCTAAAGGAACAGGTTTAAGGGCCCATCTTATGAGACTGCTAAGTGTCTCTGCTAAATAAGAAACACACACTCAGTAGTTAAACAATAATTAGATAGAGTGATTGCCCTTTATTTTTAATTCCCTCTTGCAAATGCATTTTTCCTTGTTCCAGTCTTAGATTATCTTGATGGTTCAAGTTTCCTTTTTCTCTTTTTAGTTTGATTCTGCAATATTACCTTTAAAGAAATTATGGATTTATATTAGAAATATCCATACCATCTCTGGCATTGCCTGTGCTTGATCTCTAAGTTTACAGATCCCCCGGGTTGACAAATTAAGTGTTGAGGAGTTTTCCTAAGTGTAATTCCTACACCCAACAACGATAATGATAGTGCATGCAAATAACATATTTTCATGGTAGATGGTAGCCAGTACATCAAACACGAAGCCACAAGAGAGGATCATCCCCACAGTGCATCATCCGTCCTCTCATGACCATGCAAAATGTAAAACAAATTAATTAATTTAGTTAGATAGGTCTTTTCCTCTAAAACTACCATCTGACAGTCTTCATAACAAGCATAGAAGCCCCTACCTTCCTTTGTATTATTTTTTCCCTCAACAGGACAAAGATTTGTCTCACTCCCATAATCCCAGCATGCACATTTTTCAATACAGCCTCAACCAATGGATTTTTGATTGGTAATGCAACCATCGCTGTCTTTGAGAGGGAAGAGACAACTCATTTTATTTTCCCAGGGATTTAATGTGATGTGTGAGGGAAAAACATCCATTTCCTATCGTAAACTGCATACATAATGTAGTTAATCATTCAATAATGGCTTGTTAGCGATGTACTAGAACTCAAAGATAAAGTATGCATGAGGAAGGGTTATACCCAACATCTCGGCGAAGTACCCAATCTGTCCTTCATGGTAGAAATTTAGAGTTCACACATCCAACAATGATTATTCAAGATCACGATTCTGTGTATATTTTTCTTGACATCCATTTGAACGAAAAAATGAATTTTTGACCCATCAATATCAATGTTAGTATTGGAATCTTAAATTCCTTGGATTGACAAGAAATCAAAATTCGCCAATAGAATTCTATGAAGGTGGAAGAGTCCATAGGCCTCAGTGTTTGATCCAAGGCTCTGATACCATTTGTAACAAACCTCCTTAGCCTACCCGTGAATTTCGCCTCTAGGCCCCTTAAACTTGGGATTTGATCTCACTACAGCTAGAATTTAACCACATTCATTAGTACATTAATCTAAATCACTTCATGAACACTATTATGGAGCTCCATCAATAAACAAAATTTTATAAATTTGTAGAAATAAACTAGTTTCGTCATGTAACCCCTAACATTCATTGTTTAAGTTTGCCACCAATAATAATTAACTTAAGTCTAATGCAGATAGCCCAACCATGCATCAGAATCATAATTCGACAGAATTACTCAACTCTTATACAATAGGTAGGAGGCTAAGCCAACCTCCTTGAGTACACGTGTAATAGTTAATTGGACTATCATAGATTATACCATGAAATGCATGTATCTATGTCTTGTACCCATTATGTGCCTAGAGACGTAATATAACATTAAATACAAACTATGTTCCTTTAACATAATGATGATTAGATTTAGGTTCAGTGGACATTTTACTCATCCACATGCATAAGAGTGAAATCAATTACATGAACATGGATAGTATCATCAACATATATCTTACAGAATACGAGTAAAGAACTCAAACACCTCAATTGAACCTAAATCATTTATCATGTATACTTATCATCACCCTACAACTAAACATATATGTTGAACAAATTGAAGTAATATCCAGGAGAAGAAACATCATAGAGTACATTCCATGCAACTAACACAAACTAAACCTCACCTGGAGGGAGGAGCACCACCACCCAGCCATGAATTACCTCTGATTCCCCCCGAGCCAAAAATATTGCCAATGATCAACCGTTCTCCATTGATCGATGTACTAGGTATTTAATACCCTCTTTCATGATTTAGTTACCATTAGTGGCGTCCTGCTTTATGGATTTTTCCATTTTCCTAGGTCTTATCCAGAAAAGATTGTCTTTATCTCCCACGATGCTTTTCCATATAAAAGCTTGCATTTATCTCTGACAAAGCTTTTATGTCCGATGGATCTTTATCTCCCATCCATCTAATGGATATCCAATCCATCTGAGCTTATCTAGAATCACATCTAGAATCTTATCATGAAAGATTTATCTTTATCCCATTCCTCATGGGATTTGGCAAGCATCTCCTCTCTCTTTGTGCTCCACCCTTAAAGTGATTTATTTTATTAATTTATTTAATAATACATTTTCTTTTCATGTTACATATTACCTAGCTTTCCTCAACTTAGGTCTACAACCTTTAACACACAAGGGAGGATATCATACATAGCCTTAACTTAGCTTAGGCTTACAATCATGCAGTACACAAGGGAGGGGTGTTACATAAATTCAATTTATTTCACATGGGCCATGGAAAATGAGAGAACCATAGTGGTTGGGCATGTTTAAAACATGCACTTAGGAGGCATAAATTGTATGGAAAGGCTCATGTTCATAGGTAGGTATGTGTGTGTGTGTGTCTATATATATATAGACACACATGCTATTTTTACTTACACGATATTTTTACTTACACATGAGAATTTTCCTTACATGAGATTTTTTGTAAGAAGTACTTTTAGAACATTTCAATAAGTGATGTTGATAGATCAATGCCATATAATTTTCAATAGCCCAATGGAATAATATGTTCACACTCCATTAGAGGTGAGAATATGAAAAATATATTATCAGCTAGAAATGAACGTAGTTTTAATTTTTCCTTACATGTATATAGAGTCCACTAATGAGCGTGTGAACAACAATAAAAAGATGTGTCAAACCATGGATATACTAAAACATATCCCCCACATCCAAGGTTGACTAATAAGGATATAGACAATGAAGCCATTGTGATTGACAAGTATTACAATCATATTTCTACTATGGTTATAGAAGGTGATGTATTTCATATCATTGAACTAGAAAATAATCTAGAGAATGTTGTTTAAAATTTATTGCAATTCACTAAGTCGAAAAGCACATTAATATCACAGTTTCATGTTCCTTCAAATTATATATATATATATATATATGTAGTTGGCTAAGTGGTGTTAATGAATACTTTTATTGAATAAGTAAATAAATGTTAAGACCACATTCTTTTTCAAGATTACAAAATGGATGCTACATGTGCTCAATATAGTAATTTGGTGATATCAACAAGGTTGCACTTGACATAAATGAAGAATAGAAAAAAGATGTGAGAATGGAAATTAACAATAAAATATCAAGATAATATTATTCAAAATTTTCAGCAAGGAAAATTTGTTTATATATAGATGTGTAAGTGTAAATGATATTAAATTTATTGTTGTCTCCTAGATAGTTACCGAATTGGACGATAAATTAATTTCATAGGAATATATATGTTTTCTTGCATTTAAGGAAACACAAACTTCTTATATTGTTATATATTTTTTATATTATTATGTTCATGTATATTCTAATATTTTAAGAGTAAAAAATATTAATGAATAATTTTGTTATCAAAGTTAAAGCCTTTGGCACATTAGTTAGCTAGTTATTAAGTTTTATTTTTTCTTTTAATTTATTTAGGACATTAAGCCAAAGTTGATTACTAATGTGGAACAAGCAACTCTCACTCAATTTTTTCATTGTTTTAATCCAAATCCATTAGGTCCTAATGTTTGTAGTTTGTTGAGGTAAAGCATGTATCTGTTTTGCACCATAATGATTAATGTATGTGGTATGTGTATGAGACTAGTGAGTTATTTTATAATTAAGGTATATATGATTACTATTACAATGCATAGGTGAAATAACTCTTTCAAAGAATTACATAATGTAAAGAAATATATTGTCAAGAATTTTGGGGATGCAAAAGTGATCAATTTCCAACAAACAAACAAAAAAGTGACAAATGTTAAACTTTGTAATGCGCTTCCACCTCAACCTTTATGTTTAATATTGTCTTATTATTCTGAGATTAATAGGACAATTTAATAGTATATATTGGACTTTGGAGCACCCTAACAATTTTGAAGGTTTTGTTGGTTCTTGGTGATGTTGCCTTTGATACACTTTTCCATGATGTGACTTATACCTTATCTTCTTGGTGATGTGCTCTTTGCTTCCCTTTTACGTGATGTTCTTTATACCTTATCCATTATTAAGTAGGAATTCCAAGAATATATTCTAGAAATAATAAAAATGATGGATCAATGATATCAATGAAATAGAAATCATGCCTCCCATATCATAATAGAGAAGAAGCCTTCTATATTGGCCTTTCCTTAGAAATGAGAAGAAACATCTATAAGGTATAATGTGTGCTACCAAATTATAGAATCGAAATACTTCAATAGTCTTCAAATAAGAACATTCTATGAGAAAATGTCAATGCAATTTACTAAGTAGGAACAAGGAGATGGTTTTCCCCTGGAACTTTCAAGTACTTTACAACTTTCAAGTACTTTATAATCATCAACAGTGTAGAAAAAAGAAGCACATCAAATATGGATCTCAAAATAAACTAAAGCCTCTTTGATTTTAGGTTGGAATCTCTTTCAAGGGCATGTGTTGGCATGATAATTGGTAATTGTGGTTGTAGGTTATGATCCATGCAAGCGATAACCATAAAAAGTTGTTGACATAGATTCAATTGTTTGGACAAATGTCTAGATAGAACTGGACTCCAGTAAGTTTGTCTCGAGAACATTTCCATTGGAATTTTCATTAACCATGTGAGAAAACTTGGCACGCAATGCCCCACCTTTCTAGAGGAACACCTACCCTCCTTTTCATTGTATTTCTTAGTTTAAAATTAATATGATTGGAAGTCATGCAATCACAAATAATGCTTAATTTGTTATGTAAATTGCTAATAAATTAGTCAGCAGATTTTCTGTTCTCTTTGCAAAATTAGGGCAATAGTTAGGGTGGTCAGTGTTAGAAACTAGGTCTAGTGTGAGTAGATTTGTTTGAGAGTTGATTGATAATAATTTTAGTAATCATTTTTCTATATAGGAATGTAGTTAATGGTTTAATCAATATATGAGGTTTACAACAGTTTTGAGCTCACACACTAGTTGTGTTTTATTTGTTAATTTTTTTTTTATGTATTTTTTCTCCATAGTTATTTTAGCTTATGAAGCAATTTCATATTCTACAAGTGGTATTAGAGAAAGCAAAATTATTTTGGGTTGAATTTTTATTCTTGGAATTTCGCCAAAGTTAATAGTGTCGAATTCTAACTAGATGCCAGTTCGAGAATTTGATGGGAATGATTATGATTATTAGTGCATTAAGATGCTAACCTTTTTTATTAGAAAAGAGTTGTGGGATATTGTTGAATCAGGATATGAGAACCCAACTGATTGGAATGGCATTACAACCAATGAAAGAACAACAAGAAATGAAGCAAGGAAGAAGAATGCTCAAGCTTTGTTTCACATTCAAATAGCTCTTCATAAGAGCTTATTTCCAAGAATATTAGGAGCAAAAACTGCCAAAGATGCCTCAGAAACTCTACAAGAAACTTACCAAGGTAGTGATCAAGTTAAGGTGGTCAAGCTTCAGACATTGAAGTGAGAGTTCAAGAATTTCAAGATGCAAGAAGCTAAAAGTTAGAGTGACTATTGTGTGAGAGTCAAAGATGTGGTCTATAAAATGGCCACACTTGGATAAATTCTAAGTAATGAAGTTTTAATTAAAAAAGTATTGATATCTTTAACACATATATGGAATCATGCTGCCATAATCATGGAAGAAAGGAAGGATTTGACAAAACTATAGTTTGATCAATTGGTTGGATCTTTGATGTCTCATGAAGAAAGATTGAAGGACACTTTTGAAGGTGTAGAGAAATATTTTTCCTCTAAATTACAAATTAGAAAGAATAAAGATGCAAGAAACAACAATACCAAAAGAAATCAAGGTCAAGGTAAATGGCAAAGCGAAAATTATTGAAGAGGTAGAGGAAGAGATGGCTCAAGTGGAAGAGGTATTTTCAAAGGAAGAGGTAGAGGTACATTTGATAAGAGAAATGTTTAATGTTACTATTGTAACAGGTATGGTCACTTTGAAAAAGAATAAATATTGAAATAAGGTAAAAATGATAATTATGCTGAAGAAAGTGGTGAGTATCCTCGAGATAAGTTATTTTATCTTATGCCAAAGGTGAAAATACTAGTAAAGATGTTTGGTACCTAGATTCTTGGTGCTCTAACCATATGACACGGAATGAGAAGTTGTTTTCAGCAATAGATGGAAGTTTCAAATCCAAGATCCAACTTGGTGATGATAAATCATTGGAGTTTCCTTCCAAAGGAGATATGGTTCCAAACAAAATAAGGTATAAAGAGTATTCATGAAATTTACTATACTCCACAATTGAAGCATAATTTGTTGAGCGTTGGGGAGCTATGTCAGAAAAATTATAAAGTAGTCTTTGAAAAGAAGACATGTACTATCTATGATAAGCATAAGGGAAATAGGGTGATAATTGTTGTGCCTATGACAAGAAACATGATGTTTTCCTTGAGATTTGACGAACATAACAACAATTTTGAAAATATGGCTTATGATAATTCAAGTTGGTTATGGCATCTCAGGTACGAGCATTTAAATTTTCATAGTTTGAAGTTTCTAACCTCACATGCATTAGTTTCTAGTTTACCCAAAGTATAAGAGCATAAGGAGGTTTGTGAAGGATGTGTTAAAGGAAAGCATGCAAGGGAAAGGTTTCTAAAGGGCATTGCATGGAGGCCTCATCACACACTTCATCTTGTTGATTCAGACATATGTGGTCCTATGCACACTAAGAGTTTGGGTAAGTCATCATACTTCATCACTTTTATTGATGATTACTCACGAAATTGTTGGGTATATTTTTTGAAGGCTAAAAGTGATGCCCTTGATCCATTCAAAAAGTTCAAAGCCCTTGTAGAAAATGAGGGAGGGTGCAAGATCAAATGTTTACGGATTAACCGTGGAGGATAATTCTGTTCAAAAGCTTTCTAGAGTTACTATGATATGAATGTCATCATGAGGCATAATACCACAGCATACACACCCCAACAAAACGACATAGCTGAAAGAAAATATTGTATTGTGGTTAAAACAACAAGATGCATGTTACAAACTAAGGGATTGGGCAACTCTTATTGGGGAGATGTAGTTGCTACATCAGTGTACATCCTCAACTGTAGCCCCACCAGTGCACTGGAAAATATGACTCCTTATGAATCTCAGTATGAAGAAAGGCCTAATGTTAGTCATTTCATAGTTTTTGGTTCTTGGCTTATGTGCATGTACCTCATCAGAATAGAAAAAAATTAGATACAAAGAGTAACTTATGTATTTTTATTAGGTATAGTGAGAGAAGCAAGGTTTATAAATTGTATAATCCTCTAAATAACAAGCTTATTGTCTCAAGAGATGTAATTTTTTTATGAAGGGCGAGTTTATGGTCATCAAAAAGGCCATTTTGAGAAGACAAAATCTGTTTTGAATGATGATATAATTGTTGATAATGATCATGAGCAGCCAACTAATGTTTCTAATGTTTCTATAACTAGTGGCTTAA
>APFE031256438.1:0-13931 GCA_000404065.3 Pinus taeda | reverse complement strand
GGAACTGTTGCAGGTATGTGGACCACTTCTGATGGCGATCATTCTGCAATTTCCCTTGGGTCTGTATGAACTATAGGGGTCAGTGGTCTGTGTGGATGACTGTTTCCTTCCCCAAAATGTATTGCTTCCATTGTTAGCAGGCCTGCATAATGGAATACATCTCTTTGTCATAAGTGGGATACTTCCCGACTGTGTCTGAAAGTGTCTCACTGTGATATGCCACTGGATGCCCGTGTTGATTAAGGACTGCCCCAATAGCATAGTCAGAGGCATCTGTCTCGACCTCAAATGGTTGTTGCAAGTCTGGTAATGTGAGAATTGGTGCCGAGTAGAGGCGATGTTTCAACTCTGTGAATGCCTTCTATTGAGATTCAGACTAAAATAATTTTGCTTTCGCTCCTCCCTTAGTGACTTGACTCAAGGACCAAGTGATATGAGAAAATCCCAACACGAACCTGCAGTAGAAGTTGGCAAGACCCAGAAAGCTGCAGAGCTTTGTCAAAGTGGTTAGATATGGACAATCCCAAATGACTTGGATCTTGGCTGGATCCACATGTCCCCCGTTCATCAATAATGTATCCTAGATACTGAACTTTGGTCATGCCAAAAGTGCATTTCTCCAAATTGGCACATAACTTGTGTTGCTGCAGTGTTTGGAGAACTTGTTGGATGTGGTGGAGGTGCTCTTCCCAACTCTTGTTGAAGATCAGGATGTCATCCAAGTATACCAATAAAAATGAGTTGGTGAATGGCCACAAGATGTCATCCATTAGCCTCATGAAGGTTGTAGGAGCATTCGTCAACCCGAAAGGCATAACCAACCATTTGAAAAGGCCCTCCTTGGCTCTGAAAGCAATCTTCCACACATCGAAGGGTTCGATTGGTACCTGGTGATATCCTAACTTCAAATCGATCTTGTTGAAATATTTTTCTCCCTTCAGTTGATCCAGGAGGTCATCAATTCATGGGATTGGGCACCTATTATGGACACTGATCTTGTTCAATTCCCGATAGTCAATACAAATTCTCTAAGTCCCATCCTTCTTTTGTACCAACACGATCGGTCTCCCACAGGGTGATGAAATTAGACGAATGTGACCTTTCCGCAACAGCTCCTGAATCTACCTCTTGATTTCACCATTCTCCAGAACGGAGTGTTGATAGATTGGTCCATTGGGTAGCGGCGCACCTGGGTTCAGATCGATGGAGTGCTTGACCTGACAGTGCAGAGGAACCCCTGCGGGGGAGGTGAAGATTTCCTCGTACTCCTCCACGAACTTGTCCATTTGTAGTTGTCGTGCGGAGGTGCCCTGTCTGGAGGTCGTGGCCACCATCTTCTTCTTTCCTTGAGGGCGTATCATCAGGAAAACAAATTTCCTAGTTTTGGAAATGAGCTTACTATATTGTTTTGTAGTAATCAAATAGATGACGGTAGGCAGTGCTACCTCCGGTATCTTGTACAAATTATTTCCCAAAGAAACAATAACATCACGAGGCCTTGATTCATACATAGCATGTCACTTCCAAAAGTATGGTTGGCCTAATAATACATCACAAACATTAAGGGGAGCAACGTCACACAATACCTCATCTGAAAAGGGCTTGATGTTGTATGGAAGGCGACACTACTGGCTCACGCAAAGATCTCGTCCTTGGTGAAGCCACCCGATGGTGTATAGTTGTGGATATGTTGTGTTCGGTAAGCCCAACCGCTTCACGACCTCTGCCGAAATGAGGTTCTTTTGGCTCCTGCTATTGACAAGGAACTGTAGTGGGGAGTCCTTTACCCACATATGGGAGTGGAAGAGGCGCTCCTCCTCCTCTGGATCTTCAGGTTCCTCCTTCTGGATCTTCGTGGTGGCAATGGTGGCATTGGACTCTGCATCGATAATTTGCTTCCCTTTGTCATTCCCCTTGTCAGGTTCTAACTCAGAGTCAGAACATGCATCTGATTTTGAAACCTTTAGCTCGGCCACAATGATTGCTTGGCCCGACACTCACTTGTGTTGTGAGTGGAGCTCTTATGGAACTCACACCACTTTCCCATGTCCTTTTTTAGCTTCACGACTATTCTTTGCTTGCAGCTTTGGCAGGTTGTCTTGGGTCACCCTGCCTTGGCTTTATCCTTTGTTTTGTGGTTTGAGGGCACCTTTCCCTTGCTTCAGATTTGTAGATCCAAAGTCTCGCTTCTTCTGTTTAAACTTTTTCTCGATCTTGATGGCATATCGGTAAGCCGTGCTGAGCGAGGAGATGTTCAGGAATTCTATTTCATCCTGGATGTACCTATGCAGGCAGCTGTGGTATTTGAGTACCAAATGCTACTCCGAATCCATGATACCCAACTTTGTGTGAAGGGTATGGAAAATATTGGTAAACTACGGCACATCTTGATCCCTTCCTTGCCGCAGCGTCGTCCACTTTATGTATTTTTCCTCATAGCTTCCGACAGGGTAGTACTGCTTCTTGATGGTAGCCTGGAATGAATTCCAAGTGGGTGTGACTAAAAACAGTGAGGCTGTACTTTCATCCTTCTGCTCGCAGTAGGTTTCCCACCAGTCCTTGACGTGGGGGGCAGCTTTGAGAAGAGCGAAAATAATCTTTTCTCGGTCGGAAAAATCATGAACAGAAAAATACCCTTCTAGCATATTTAACCATTTATCTATGGCATCGGTATCTATTTGACCCTCAAATATGGGAATGTCAAAGTTAACTTGTACCTTAAAGGGTGTGGCGCTTCTAGAGTAGCTGCTAGAAGTAGATGTGTCTCCCCTGGGTAGCTGCTGAAGGATCTGGGCAAAGTTGTCCATCATCGCATTCCTTTGTCACTCAATGGCCTCCTTGAGTAAGATTTTGATAGGATCTCCTGCCCCCTCATCTTTCTTTTCATCCACCATAGAATGCCGTTGGGATTTGCGAGGTTGGTCTTGTAAAGGTTCGACTAGTTCAAGCCCTAACTCCTTGTATCCCGAACTCGTTGGGGACATGAAAACAAAGACCGAGAAACAACAAACCACTCTAATACCACTGATTCAGATTTAAACAGGAATGCAACAAATTACAGATATAACCATACATAGAGAGATGCAACAGAAATAATACTTCATTTCATTACTGTAAAAATACTAGAATATGCTTACAAACAAAAATGGAAATAAACTAGCTAGGGCGATGGTAGCTTATCTCTGAGAAGAGATGTGGTAGCTACATGCCTCTGAATTGTCTTATAATGAGGCTCAAAGGCCTATTTATTGTTGAGAAACAATGGAAAACCCTAAACATCCAAAAACCTAACCCAGGGAGATGAAGCACCAAACTATGGGCCTCGTTTTGGGTAAATTGGTACATCAACTTCCTGGGGTCGTAACTTTGGCATATGATCTTCATTTGACGCACACAATACCTCGTTAGAAAGATCTATCCGGGGACTACAACTTTGATAGGAGCCCAAATGATGCTCTCAGTTTTCCCAAAAAATGTCATTTAGGACCTCAAAATGACTTCGGAAGTTCAGGACCCAAAAAACTGCTAAAAATAGTAAATTGTGCTACAATTAAGGAAACTGAAAAACTGAAAGAAATAATGGTGAGGGTCCAAGTGGAATTGGCGGGTGGCCACCAATATCCACCTGGATCTCGTTACGAGTCATTTTATATGTTTCAAGTGTTCTTGATCATCCTTATGAGTCATCGCATTGATTAAAACATATTTAGTGTATTTCATGGTCGTAACACCTTTGTTGTTGTAAAAAAAAACTTTTGGGTTGCAGTTGCACACACTTTGTTTGTTGTACTTGTGGAATGTATGTAAAGTAGCATTTTGATGTCTATTTATCATTGCTCAAGCTTGTATAAGTTTTCTTGATGAGTTGGTATGTGTCGCTAATGATTTTATATCTAAACTCATTGTGTTCACCCGTTGTTCTATCTTCTGAACTTAGACATATTTTGGTTGCAAAGTGAACCCATAAAGACGAGGAGTGCATGAGCGCACTCTTAAGCCTTGATCGAGAATCTTTATTTTTTGGAAGTGTGCCCTACGCGTTCCAAGAGCGCATAACGCACTCCCAAAGAATCTTTCCCCTCCCTTGTTCCGAACTATTCCCTAAAGAACAAAGCCATCCTTTGAGCGCACCTCGAAGACCAAAAGCCTAACCCCTTCAACCTTCAACAATGCACCCTGTACCCTCCTTGATCCTTTTGAGAACATGATCAAATTCTAAAGCCCTGAAGCCTCATCCCCAATCCTTCAACACTACATCCTGCACCCTCCTTTTCCTTCTTGAGTGCATGAGCGCACCCTGAAGCCTTGAAGCCTTCACCTTTAGCCTTCAACTTTGCACCCTGTGCTCTCCTTGTCTCCCTTGAGTGCACAACACACTTGGGAAGCCCAAAGCCTCATCCTTTGTCCTTCGGACATGCACCTTGCACCTTTGCTTGAGTTTTCATCTCTCATCTTGACCACATGAGTGCATCTTGAAGCCCCGAAGCTTCCTCTCTTAACCTCTTTAGAATTTCGAAGTGTGCCCTTGTGCCCAAAAGCTCTCCCTGCTCCTTCCAAGCGCACTGCTAAGACATGAACATAAAATCAACATGAAACATGTTAGAATAAGATATTTTTCAGGCTGATGGTTGTTTGCCATGATTGGTTGCAGTTTCAAGTATTTCAGGAACAATAAGGAAGGCATGCATGAAGAAGATCAGGTAAAGAAGGCAAACAAAGGAAGCATTAAAGAACAAAGAACACATTGAAGTCTTGATGATCAAAGCACCCTGAAGACTCCATAAGGTTAAAGACCCTTTGGAGGGTGAAGGCATCAATGATCAGAAGCTGTATACAAGAGCAAAGACATGAGGGGAAACCATGTCACCATTGAAGAAAGTCCATGTCATCAGTCACTATGTGTCTCAGTCATCAATGATAGTGACATGTCATGTCCTCATCACATGATGACATGGATGTTATGATATAATCATGTAATTATTGTAAAGACAAATAAGTGGAAGTCCAAGAGTCATGTATGGACAATAGAGCCATGTATAGAAGTCCAAAAGACATGTAATACCAAGAGTCATGTAATTCCAAAAGTCATTTGGAAGTCCAAAGGTTCTAGAAGTCTAAATGAAATTAGAAGTTGGAAAGTCAAGAGTCATGAGGAGATATGAAAGGTCATGCCTCAAGTTATAAAAGGATCCTCATTACCCATGCAAAGGACTTTTAACCTTGGCATCTCCCACAAGGCATTAGAGAGATAGAGTTAGTACTTTTGGGGAGCAAGTAGTGGCTTTAATGCTCCACTATTGGAGCTAATGATGTTCATCGTACTTATGTATCTTGAAACTTTCTATTAATACACCCTTTTGGCCAACACATTTTCATGCATAGATTGTGGATGTTTTAAGATTAATCTTCAAATATTTATGATTCATGTTGCTTCCACATTTACTAGATTAATTGAACTATTTCGGTAACTTTGGTGCTTAACTTATTGGAAATGTGTTGTAATGACTGTAACGATCGTCGCATCTATGTGAACTACTTCGCTTGGTGTTAGATGAGTCTTTCTCATCTGTGTGTGTCTCCATTAGATGAGTATTATTACCACTCTTTTAGAGGCTCACTTTATTCCCCCGCTGTAGTGAAAGAACCTTGATATATCTACAATTGAACATTCACAAGGTACACTCTCATGCTCATTCAAAAACACATGTATGCTTCTCTCTCGTGCTAACTGCTTAAGCCGAGGCATATCTTTAAGCAAATGGCAGTCATACCATATTTTGGATGGGACTCCTACACCAAATGATTTGACGTCTGATTGGGACCTCATATCGAGGAGATCCCCTGTATGTTGGCAGTATCCAACACCGTCAACATTCTGGCGCTAGAAGGAGGGAAACCAATTTTTCATGGCTGATAACTCTACAAACCCTAATCATTCATCTTCTGGACAAGGTAGTAACATCCAGAGAACTATCCCAACTCCTAATCTCAAAGTAGGAGGGTCTTCTCAACCTTGTCCGGAGTTGGCCTACGAGGTTACCTACGAAAAATTCCGGGCGATTCGACCTATCACCCGTCGATTTGTGAAAGCTATCAACATTAGAGGAATTTTGAGGTCTAAAATGGGCCTCCTAAGGAAATAATAAACTAATAGCTAAACAAATAAAATAATATTTATGAATTTGCAATTCACTTTTTGCACCACAATCCATGTAACCATGGTTAAATTCAATTGAAAAGTTGTACCAAAATAAAATTAATAAAAAAAATTGTATTGACGTGACTATAAATAAAAATGTGTTTTTCAAGAAAAAGTCATTATCATTGAACAAATAATGCAGTTGTCCTTTGTACTTAAATAACTTAAAAAATAAATTATAAATATAAATACGATAATATCTAAGTATAATAACTAATTAATTAAATTTATATTTACAATTAAATTATAACAGTATTTAATATTACTATATAAAATCAAATAATAAAATAATGATAATAACTTTCATTGGTTAAAATTAAATAAAATAAATGCAAAATATATATGTTAAAAATCAATATTATTGATTTTTTAAGAAAACATCACAACACAATTTGCATATTATTTTATAATTTCAAGTTAAATATAAGTAAATTTGTAGGAACAATAATTATATTCAATTTTTAATCATTAAATAATTTAATAACACAATATTGATTTTTTAAAATAAACATCACAACACAATTTGCATATTCTTTTATAATTTCAAGATAATTATAAGCGGATTTGTAGGACCAATACTTATATTGTACTTTTTAATTATTAAATATTTTAATAAAATCATCAGTGTAATTAACATAATAAAAATTATTATTTTCTCTTTTGAAAAAACATAATAATATTTTTTTATAATCCTTATCACATTGATTTGTTTAAAAAAGTTATAATAACATAATTTTACATATTATTCAATAATTTGAAATCACAAGGAATGTGTAAGATCAATTTATTAAAAAAAACCATAAATCATACAAAACTAATATACTTTTTTCTTTAATTTTAATATGCTTGCATTGCTATTAATATTATAATAATATTATTCATAGATTTGATTTATTTTAAAATTACAAGGTTATATCTTTATTTCCTTATTTATTTATTTATTTCCAGTTGAAAAATCGTAATTTTATTAATTAAAACAAAATTACATGTTGTAGATGTTATGGTGCATTGCATCAGCAGTATAGCTACTAATCAAAGATCATGAAAATAAACAAGAACTAAATGTACAAATGGTGGAAAGGTCAATCTTTTCACCCTTTTTTCTTCCCAACCTTTATCCACCCCCTGGGTCTCTATTGGAGATATAAGTGCTAGCATTGTGTCAGCCATAGGTTAGGGGTTTTCTTTATCAGAATGATGTGTCTGATATGTGTTTCCATTTGGATACACTAATATCCAATGATTCTAGTATCTTTGCTATCTGAGAGTCTATAGGTTCTTGTGGATTTATGTCTTCCACTTTTGGTTCTTTATTCAGTTGATTGGTTGCAATGCAAATGACCTATTCCACATATTATTACTCCTTGTCATCCGAGAGTGGTGGAGGATATTGCAATCCCTTGGTTGGTTTCCCTATTTTCTTCTTCCAATGAGTGTCTTTTTTGGCTGTTGGACACATGTTCTATAGGTGTCTCGTTTGTCAGCAGGTTCTGCATCTCATAGTTGTATTTTCATAATCTAAAACTTGTGTCCAGTGCCTCTATCTATGCTTCATTTGTATTAGATTTGGCAAACCTTTGCTAAGGTCTACTTCCACACATATTTGTGCAAAAGTGTAGATTCTTTCCTACCGTCTTTGGGTGTCCATTTTGATGTAACACCTAATAGTGTTACCAATTCCTGCAAGTACTTGTTGATTCCATAGATGTATTGGGAGGTTATGCAGTCAAACCCAAACAGGCATCCTAGAGACAACCATTGTATTTGCATTAAAATGTGGGAACCATGGTGTGATGAAGAGTCTTGTAGACCCCCAAAACCAAGGTCCTTCGTGTATTACTAAATCTCTAGCTACTATTGTAGAGATGTTTGCTATGAAGAACCCCTTGGAGTAGAGATGTATTTCACATTGCGTAGACCAATTTGTGAAAATCCAATGAAATAGATTGATAGGTTTGCGCCAAAAATAGTTGAATCTACATATTAGTTCTTTCCTTACATATATAGTGCAATGCTCATCATCTTCTAGTTCATTTATGCTGAATTATGGGTTATAATTCAGCTGTTCCAGGATATATGGTCTTGGATTCATACTTGCTTGATTTGGTGTTACTTCACCTCTATTTTTCCCCTGAAAAATGTTTTTGAAGGATATAAATTTAGTTTTTTTCCCTTGTTGAGTTCCAATATTTTTTGTTGTTTGATTCCCACTTCCTTCACCTATATAAGGATTTATGTTATTATCTGACATGCTAACTCTTATTCTTAGATTTATAATTATTGTTGACAAAGATACAATTTTGTAATCCCTGAGGTGCTTGGTGTCTTGGAGTACTTTGCCATCATGTATCAGATTTTGCGAGCTGGTAGGATATCCCACTTGTTCCAAGATAAGATTATTTAATTTCTTCACAAATTCGGTCCCATTTACCCCGAGTAAATGTGTTTTTCTGGCAGGCGTTTTTACAAATACTTTGAAACTTTGAGTACTTTCTGAAGATCCCGATTTTGCTATAGACTGAGGATATCTTGTACAAGGATATGCATACCCTATGGTGTGATGATTACTTCGCTTGGCGTGACCCTCCTTGCTAGTCTTGGTTCCATCCTCTATGTTCTCTAATTCCCTTTTGTTTCATATAAACGACACCATCATCATCTCTACCTTGTACCTTATTGCTCTTATAAAATAGGAAACATGGTATCCCCTTCATTGCATTTTTTTTGTTTCTGGAAACAGAAGCCATTGCGAGAAGAACTTGTCAGTATGCACCCAGTAGAGATTAGGCTTTAAAGACAACATGTATGCATCCTGCATCTGTAACAGTTCTAGATCCACTGACACCATGTTGCAGGCTTTAAGATCTCTGGTGCAGAATTCATCATTCCAACCAAGGCAATCGAGAACGCTCAAGATCCACTAAGATCGACCTACAAGAAACCCCATTGCTGATCGAGTGGCCGTCCATGGTCCATCCTTCAACCTTTCTCTATTCACGAGATGCTACACACTGGGTGGTTTTGTCCTTGGTTGAAAGAGGGCTTTCTTCATCTCTCTCACCCATCTTCTTCTCCAGGGATCCCTTGGGAACATCTGTGTGTACGGGGAGTTCTACTCCCCTTCTTTTTCCTATTTCCGATCTCCTGTTACCATGAATCTCGATCATTCTCTCTGCAAGAAAAGTCTTATTTCGAGAGAGTGATACTCTGTCCCCAAATATGGCATAGGGTGAAATCGTGGTCGAAAATCCAACCCCATCTTGTATATCAGCAATGGGTTTCATGCGAAACCCCTGAATCGAACCATCCATATGCGCTATCGTGGAGATCGAACCCGGATCTGTAGAGAAAGCCCTAGCCGCCACCGTCAATTTATTTTGATCTCATATATATAATATATATCTATAAATATTAACTTATAATTAACTTGAAATTCTAATATTAAATAAAATGAGATGAATATATAATTTAAAAATAAATATATGAAAACATAGAAATGTAATATTTATTGGAAAGCGTGTAAAGGCATGAAGATTGTATTGGGATATGCATTTTTTTTTCAAAAAATGTATGAAATGACAATATTAATATTTTATTCAAAAAGTGTGAAATGACCTTTATTATAAGTATTTTACTTTATGAATTTAAAAGTACATAGAAAACTACCATGGTTAACCACGAGTTTTCATCCACCATTAAGAATGTAACTACTGAGTACCTTTAACTTAGGCATGCCACCTTGACCATGGGGGATGATGCCATCCCGTAAAATGTGATTGGTTCTCATAATTGGATTTGATTGTACATTTTTCTTAGAAGGCCCATTCTAGACCTCAAAGTTTCCCTAATCAGCTATATATGAGATTTAAGAAACAAATCCACACTCATACACTGCGAGGACTCTAAGTAGGTGTTCATACTATCATCATCTCATATCGAATGGAAAGGCTTTTGAAACATGCCACCATAGGGAAATATCGTAAGTCAATGCCATTGATGCCATTGAATCTACTCATATTAGAATTCATCTAGATCTGCAATAGGTATTGGATCACCACAAGTGGATTTTGGACAAACCCAAGGAACTTCCGGTCTCGGGGTGTGAACCTGATCATAGAATCCCTCTACTTTCGAGTACCCAAACGCCCATTGTCCTCGCCTATAGATATCCTTTTGCAGAAAAGAATGAGATTGAAAAAATTAACAAGGATCACTTTGAAGCTAATGTTATTCATCCTAGCACCATCTAATATTAATCACCAATGGTCATGGCTTTAAATAACTAT
Source organism: Pinus taeda (assembly GCA_000404065.3). Taxonomy (NCBI): domain Eukaryota; kingdom Viridiplantae; phylum Streptophyta; class Pinopsida; order Pinales; family Pinaceae; genus Pinus; species Pinus taeda. The sequence goes on along the minus strand of APFE031256438.1, from coordinate 3,446 downwards.
CATGAATGGCGTATGTGTCCATACTTTCAGTCCTTTAACAAGCTCACATTCAAGGGAAAATACTTTATCCAAGTAGTTGATGATCTACTTGATCAATTACATGGAGCCAATCTTTTACCAGGCTAGACCTTCCCTCGGTCTATCAACAATTATAGATGAAGGAAGCAAACATTCCCATTACAACCTCCAAAACCCATGAAGGCCACCATGAGTTCTTGGTCATGCCATTTGGTCTTTCTAATTGCCCTTCCACTTTCTAGTGCCTCATGGAATACCTTCTGAAACCATATCTCAAAAAGATTGTCCTAGTCCTTTTTTATGACATCCTCATCTACAACATAACATGAGACATACATATTTAGCATGTTGGCAAGGTTTTCCAACTCCTATAGGATCACAAATTATTTATCAAACTTTCCAAGTGTTCTTTTGGCATGCAAGAAGTGGAGTATTTGGGACACATTGTGGGTCGTGAAAGAGTAACGGTTGATCCTAGAAATATTGAGTAAATGCAATATTAGCCCCAACCAAAGAGCTTGAAGAGCTTGAGGAGATTATTTGGTTTCACTAACTACTATCACAAAATTTTCAGCAATTGTGGATGCATTATTAGGCCCATCACCAATCTCATTAAGAGAAATACATTTATCTAAATTGATGTAGCTAAGAAGGCCTTCTTGGCTCCCAAATAATCCATGTGCTTCATACTAGTATTGGCCCTACCAAACTTCACAAAACCTTTTGCGATTGGAAATCATGCTTCCAATACAAAAATTTGAGTAATATTGATGCAGGACGGTCAACCACTACCTTTCACTAGTCAACAACTCAGTGGAAATCATTTGGGTCAATCTACATTTGACAAAGAAATGATGGCCATCTTACATGAAGTAGACACTTGGTGACCATACTGATTTGGGAGACATTTCCAAATCAACATTGACCCTTATATCCTAAAGTATTTCCTGGAGCAATGTCTCTTGTCGCCACACCAAAATAAATGTCTCACAAAAATGTTTGGCTATGCTTATGAGATAGTATACACGAAGGGATGTGACAGTTCTGTGGTCAATGCCCTATCTCACAAATTTAAGGAATATGGCACTCTTTTATCCCTCTCTCTTCCCACGCCATCTTGGATTGAAGAGGCCCATCATGAATGGTTTTCTCACCCCTTTCTATCCCAACTCATTAGCAGGTTACAAGTAGACCCTAATCCCTCATAGGGTTACTCTTGGAAGGATGATACTCTTCGCTATAATATTCATGTTGTGCTATACTTGAAATCTTCCCTCAAAACCCACATTTTGGAAGAGATGCGCTCCTCACCCGCCATAGGACATTCAGGCTTTCAGAAGACTTATGCACACACATGTTGATATTTCTTTTGGCCCAAAATGAAGTAGTACATTATCACTCTTGTAGTTGAATTTGAATTCTTCTAGACCCCTATTATTTAGGAATTTCCCTAAAAATTCTTGTGCAATTCCCAAGGTTGATCATTTGACTGAATGCAACACTTGTACACTCAAGAATAGTCTACAAGTGATGTTACACTACATTGGAATCTCCACCATAGCTTAGGAACTCGAATTATCTATAGTCAATAGCTATTTTGGTTTGATTGATTAGTTCACTGAATGATCACTCACCTTGTGTACATATTTCTTCCATTGGGCTTGGTTTTATGCATCAAATGCATGTGGTTTTGCAATGTTTGTCTTGACATATTCTAGCAATCCATTGTAATCCAATATCGTGTCCATGTGGTCCTTCCACATAATGCAATTAGAGTTTCCATCCAAGACATAATCTAGTCTCAACCAGTTGAAGGTCATCTTCCCAAATCTGTAGAAGTTTTGCTACAATGATCTAAAAATTTGATCCTCTAAGAAATGTCTTTGAAATTCCTGTTCTAATGTAGATTTGTAACTGGTTATGAAAATTTAATCAAAATCACAAGACACAAACCTACTCTACTACTCTCCAAAATTCAATTCACAATTTAGAACATCAATCAAAAGCATGCAATGAAAAATAACACATGCAAAGACAATATTTTTTCCAAGCGGAAGTAGTTTGCTAAAAACCACTTTATCTATTTGCATCAATCTGATGAATAGAGATGTATTACAATTGCTAACTCGATTTGAGTTCAAACTACAAGTCAATAACTTATCTCTCTATTCATAGAGAAGATCTGACCCAAAATTAGTTAATTTCTCCCTTTGCCTAAGCCCGTATTTCCTTGTGTAATTCCTACAAAAATTAGGCCACTACTATTTAGGAATTTCCTCTAAAATTCTTGCGCAATTCCCAAGGTTGATGATTTGACTGCGTGCAACCCTTGTACACTCAAGACTAGTCTAGAACTGATGTCACACCTCCTTGGAATCTCCACCATAGCTTGGGAACTCAAGTTTTCTACATGCACTAGCTATTTTTGGTTGATTGATCAATTAACTAGATAATGACTGCCTTAGACTAAAGTTTCACTACACAATTGACCTTCTACTAGTTCCTCCAATAGTTAGAACTATTTTAACTAAAAACAACTTGAAGTAACTAACCTTGATTACTACAAATTGGCAATCACACATGCTTAAGTGAACTCTAATTTAAATTTACCATGTAAACTAATTGACACATGCCACGTTACACAAATTAACTCCATCCAAATTATCTGGTAAAAAAATTCAAATTTTCTCAATTTAACTAAATTCAAAATCAAATTAAAACATTCTCACTCTATTTTTCAAGATTATATATCCACGTCTAAAATAAATTTACACACTCATAATATTTTAAAAGAGATTCAATTGACTCAAAGTATCTCATTATATAATATAATAATATATTAGATATACCATTGCATAATAAAATATATATAAATAGTATACCAAAGCAATTACCTTTATGATCAATTGTATTCGTAACATATATTAATTACACCATAAGGCGTTTCCATTTGAAATGAATGACCCCAGACGCCCCCGTGTCCTATTGTTGGCCATAGATTTGTGGTGTTAGAAGATTGAATGAATCGTGGTCGTTGATCCCACTGATCCAAAACTAAATGAGGAAGAGGAAGTGGACGGACGCACAGTGATATTCCTCGCAGGGCCGAATGAAGCACTCGTTCATCGAGCTGCAAACGCAGGACATATCGCTGGACAACGAGGCAGAGATCAAGAAGTCTGTCAATGGGGTTACCTCAAAGACACTGCGTTCGGAAGACAGTGATGCTTTACCCCAATTGTCAACAGAAAAATCAGGGATAGCAGAAGTGGCATCTGGATCTGGTATCCCTAGCGCAGTTTTCAATCTGGCGACGACTGTAATTGGTGCAGGAATTATGGCACTGCCTGCAACAATGAAAGTTTTGGGTCTGCCATTGTGCTTTGCAGTGATAATCCTGATGGGTATTCTCTCGGAAATAAGCATTG